>JAXIVD010002835.1:27500-42500 GCA_036785275.1 Cancer borealis
ACTGATGATACGAAAGGGGCCGATGTTACGGGGATGGAGTTTTGTGTCACGTGTTTGATTGATGAGGAAGACAATGTCACCTTCAACGAATCGTGGTGCCTGAGCTGTCTAATGTTGGCGAGCTATCATGTGGTCCTTGGACTCTTGTAAGTGACTGCGCACTGCCTGATGAATCCGCTGAAAATGAGTTAGTTGGATCTTTGCATGATCATCAGGATTATAGAGAGGCTTAGGCTTGTCAAGCAAGATGTCGTAAGGCAACCGTTTGTCCACGCCAAAAAGAACGAAGTGAGGCGACTCGTTAATACTGGCATTGTACGACGCATTAATTGAAGGCGCTGTGTGAGTGATCCACTTATGCCATTGGTCTGTAAAGCCGTTTGCGATGTGTCGGATCGCAGATAAGACCTTACCGTTCGCACGCTCTGTAGCAACATTCTGAAAAAGCGCATAAGCAATGACAAAAGTCTGCTTAATGTTGAAAGTAGCACACAACTCTTCAATGATGGCATTCCTAAACTCTGCACCGTTATCTGATATAATCACGCGCGGGGTGGTAAATGGGTTAATGATATGCTCCACAAGGGCTTTTGCAACTGAGGCTGCAGACTTATCTTGCAATGGTGCCAGGACAACATAACGTGAAAAATGATCAACGCAGACAAATAGATACTGTTGACCAGAAGTCGCACGGGGTAACTTAAGAAGATCGATGCCCACTGTATCCCAAGGTCGAGCTGGAGTTGCGTATTGTTGGATAGGCACAGGGCATGAGGGGTGGCTCTTGTGACGCGCGCATGAGAGACACTGAGCTATGTGATGAGACACGTCTTTTCTTACTGACGTCCACCAATAACGCTGTAACACTGATCTAAAAGTCCTATCAATACCTGGGTGTGCAGCGTGGA
Organism: Cancer borealis; assembly: GCA_036785275.1. Classification (NCBI taxonomy): domain Eukaryota; kingdom Metazoa; phylum Arthropoda; class Malacostraca; order Decapoda; family Cancridae; genus Cancer; species Cancer borealis. The sequence goes on from JAXIVD010002835.1 coordinate 28,409, forward strand.
CACTGTCATGAGAGAGAGATAAGACGCGGGGAACGAGTGAACGCGGGATAACGAGTTGCGTAACCGCCTTATTATAAGTGTTATCCGCTGGCGGGCGTCGTATTAACAAGCCCTCATGCAGGTGAAACTGTGAAGGGGAGATAGGTAAATCCGGCAAAGTTGGTAACATGTTACTTTCGAGAGCACCGATTATTTTACCTAATAACGGATCGTCACGTTGTGCATGCATTAGTTCCTCGTCTGAGAACGCATTCTGAACATTATTTATGAGAGGAGCGGCGACAGCGCGTGAGAGTGCATCAGCGACATGGTTAAGCTTACCAGGCACATATTCTATTTTGGGTCGATAATCCTCCAATATTACCATCCAACGAGCCAATCTGCCAGTGAGGTTACGACCTTTGAACAAGTCCTTAATCGCTTTGTGATCCGTGTACACAGTAATTTCATATCCATAAATGAGATCACGGAAATGTTTCAATGCCAAATGATCGCCAAACATTCGAGGTCCGTGATGGAGTAACGTGACTCAGGGCCGTTAACTCTACGACTTGCGTACGCGATTGGTCTGTCTTTCCCTCTGTCATCACTTTGCATCAGACAGGCTCCCAGTGCCTTCCCACTCGCGTCAACTGCAAGCTTAAACGGCTTATTAAAGTCTGGGAAAGCGAGAACAGGGGCAGAGGTTAGGGTGCGTTTCAACGTCGTAAAGGCGTGTTCGTGTTCATCTGTCCAGATGTATGGTGCATCTTTCTTGAGTAGGCTCAACAAGGGGGCCGAGATTGTGGAATAATTACGTATGAACGCACGATAATATCCTGACATACCAAGGAAAGACTTGAGCTGCGTGACTGAAGAAGAACGTGGAAAATCGCATACTGCTTGAACCTTATCGTCTGACGTATGAAGGCCGTTAGCGTCGACTGTGTGACCTAGAAAAGCAAGTTTCTTCTTCAGAAAGTGACACTTGGAAAACTTAAGTTTTAATCCTGCGTTAGTGAGTCGTGTGAGAACTTCATTCAGCAGCGCAAAGTGTGACGTCATATCCTTTGAGGCAATAATTACATCGTCTAAGTATGCAAAAACACCGTTACCGAGCAAGCCACTGAAAACTTCATTGATAAGAAGCTGGAAAACCACAGGGGAATTTTTCAGCCCCATGGGGAGTCTCAAGTACTGAAAGTGACCTGATGGAGTAGAGAAAGCGGTTAGCGGGCGAGACTCTGGCGCTAAAGGTACTTGCCAGAAACCAGACATGATTGAGCGAAGAGAATACTGAATTATGTTCGCCTAAAGACTGCAAAAGATCTGTCATAATAGGTAATGGATACCGCTGAGTTTCAGTGCACTGATTCAGACGCCTGAAGTCTACGACTGGCCTGTAATCACCATCTTTCTTAGGGACAAGGAATAACGGACTATTCCAAGGAGAAGTCGACTTTTCAACAACACCATCAGCAATCATTTCCTGCATTTTCTGGTCCGCAACATTAGGTAAGCTATGAGGAAGGCGGTAAGCAGGGATGTACAAAGGACGGGTGCCTGGTGAAAGGTCGATTTTGTGTTCTAAGAGATGTGTGCACCCTAGTGGTTGACCAGGCAATGCGATCGCACTCGAGTGTGAAAACAAAAGTTTCAACAGACGCGACTCGTACTCAGGGTAATCGGAAGGTATGAATGAACTTTTAACTTTACCTTCGAAATCATGAAATGCACTATGATCACCCGCATGCGTTAACGGAGATGCAAAAAAGGACTGTGGAAATTCGCTTTCCCGTATGGGCGCGGGATACACAAGCGTCTCACCGAGACATGTACCTGATTGCAACGTGAGAGAACCATGAGTCACATTATGAATGAGTATGAACGTGTGGCCATCACGAGCATGAGCTACTCCGGACTCTAGTAACGTACCTTTGACTCTAACCGACTCTGACAAAATGAGAATATCCATATCCTGTGACATGCCACTGAAACGAACAGGGACCATAACCACTGAATGTGGCTCTAAAATGCTGTGGGTATTTAAAACCACACTTACCGTTGGCGCTGAACGTAAACATGACGCAAGGGAGGATGAAGGATGAGAGCGAGCAGGGCTGTTAGACGCGCAAGACTGGCTCGCGAGGGAGGAATTTGAGTCAGGACGGGGCGGGGGATGCGAAAGTTTCCGTAAAAGAGAACAAGGACTTGGCATGGCAAGGCACCTGTGTCTGCGATAGGTAAGGTATCCATCTTTTGGATAAATATCCATGCTCAATGAACGAAGCGTAGGGAAACCCAATAATGCGTCAGCAGGTAATGCAAAGTCAGGCAAGACATGAAAGGCAACAGGGACAGGCTTACTGCGCGGAAAAAAACGAATGGCGAGTGTTACAACACCGCTGCTTTGAAAAATTTTACTGTCCGCACCCTGAATATTTATCTGTGCATGCTGAGTGGGAAAGGCAAGGTACGAGTCTTGACGCAACGCGGTTAATGAACTTTCAGCAATTAGGTTGATCTCTGCACCTGTGTCAATCATGAGAGAAAGGTGATGAGAAATGACTTCCGCTTCGATAACCATAAGGCTCGCTGCGTAATTACCGCTGTGGAGTGACTCAACACGCTTAGTTTGTGAAGGCGAGGTGCAAAATGGCTTCTTGTCCTGTAGGTGAGTACTGTGCGACTCACTGATACGCCACTTACCGCCAACATTATTACAATTATGTGGCTTAACTGTAAGGGAGGGCGTGACGCTAAGTCCTTCCTTATCTACTGAAAATGCTGTTGTGAGCGTTGATAAGCTAGAAATCTGCACTGCGATGAATCATGCAACTGAGTTTTGTGATAATAACACCATGAAGTCGGTGAGGGACTTTGGCGAGGGTGAGAGGGAGAGAATGAAACGTGATAGTGTGGTGTGTGGAGGGAGGGTGCATGACCAGCTGTTGTATGGTAGGGAGGGGAAGGATGATGAAGCATAGGAGGTGCGGGAGGAGGAGGAGGGGGACGGGGAGGAGAAGGAGGATGGGAACCAGAGGTGGAGGGAGGGAGGTGTTTGAGCGAACGTGGTAACGGGGGTCCATAGGGACGGGAGGAGGGTGGGGGATGGACGGTAGCGCCTACATGAGAGGAAAGAGGATGAGCGGGTGTGAGTTTGGATTCAATTTCCACCTTGAGATCATGAATTGTGGAAGAGGGGTGGAAGGGGGTGTCACGTGAAATATGAGATGCGTCAGGCGTGAGTGAATTGGAAAAAAGTAGATAAGACATGAGATTCAGAAAATTATCCTTAGACATAGTATCGCCATTCATCCACTGTGAATTTTTGAGGGAGTAATCTAATTCAGTCCTAAGTCTAACCCAGCAGCAGCCTTAGGGGATAAGGTGCCGTGATTCGTGAACAAGAGTTCTGAGAAGTTACGCAGGGAGGTTAGACACAGGTCCCTGCTGGAGCAAGCAAACTCCTTAATGAGGTTATCACAAAAAGCTTCAAAGTCAGTGCAATTGGAATAAAAGTCGTCCTCGAGCGCCGCTCCAGCCGGAGTCAAAGGGCTGAGGGACATACATTGTCTTGCAAAGATCACACATTGTTCACTGTTAAAAGTTGTATGAGAGAGAGCATCACGGAGGCGACGAATGAACATGAACACAGGGTACTGAGGATCGTCTCCTGACCATTGGGGCACGGACGCTGGCGAGAGGGACACATGGTGCACAGGATGGGTAGTGGAAGGAGGGGAGAGAGCGGAGGAAAGGGGTCCCGCGGTAGCGGTCAGGGATTCTGTGGCGTCAGCCATGTTGAGAGATGATGAGTAAATGACACCTGAACGAGTGTGTAATGGGGAAAAAGACATACAATAAATACAATAATACACAAAAATACATAAACAAGAGGTGGGAGACAAAATCAGATACGTGAAAAACACAGAGAAAAATAAACCGACGCTAATGAACCGCAAAACCTAAAATAAAAATTAAGTAGAGGAGAAAGAGGAAAATAGAATAAAAGAGGTATGTAATAAGCTAGTGCATATGTCTACGTTACCCAACAGCGAAACGTATCCTTGGTAGAACCGCTGATCTGGTCACTATGGAGGAGGCCTTCGTCGGGAGGTGGTTGGGGTGAAGGCGGCGGGAGTGATGAGGGACGGGGTGGTGGAGGACGCCTGGCAGAGGCGTGTAGAAGATGACTGGGAGAGGCGTGGAGAATGACGGCGATGCAGAAGGCGGCAGGAGGCGATCACAGCAGCATCAGCCGGAGACAGTAGGTAGATGATGAGAGGCCGGGTGCGGGACACGCCCGAGTGAGCGAGCGAACGAGTGAGAGGGTGGTGAGTTTTGAGTGAGGGACCGTCGTGAGGGACCGTCTTGAGCGACACACTAGCTGACAGGCAGGGACACACACACACAGGCACGCGGGCGGAACTTGAGAGAGGCGCGGTTGACACGACGAAACTTGAGCTGAGAGGAGCTTGGCGAAGGGCGTGAGTGTTGCGTGCGAGGTGTAAAACTTGTTCACTTCAGAAGAGAGGGGAGTCACTGCCGTTTGTTTATGTGTGTTCGCCTCAGAAGGAGCCGACGAAGGAGGAGAACCGCTGCAATAACTTGTTGACTACTACAGAAGGCGATGACGGAGAGACACCGCTGCCATCACTTGTTGTGCCTGACCACTGAGCTTAATCACAGAAGTCGCTGCCACCACCTTGCAGATTGCAAGCTGCAAGGAACTTAACTATGGTAGTGTGTCGAGGGCAAGGCGGGTGGATCTATTCTCCTTCTTGCTCGTCGCGTTCTCGTAGTCGTTTGCAGAATTATAGGATTGTAGGATGTCAGCGTGATGTGTGTTACGTGTTCATTGCAATAGTTCACTCACTCACCTCAAACTCTCACTCACTCTGGTTAAATAGTAAGCTTGTATCACTACATGTTTATTTGAGTAAAAGTAGGTACACTTGGTGTCACCAATTCAGGACGTCTGCTCTCGCCCAGAGCCAAGACTGAAGTGACTGACATATCTTACAGCTAACAATGGGAGATGATCAAAATAGAGGACATGGCGGAAACAAAATGGAGAAAAGATGGACGAGCGGAAAGATGAGAAGGAGAAGCGAGATAATCTGTTAATCCCTTGGTCCATGGGACAGGGGATGCCTCGGTGGGAAAGCTGAGAACTATGCAGGTGTCCGTGGGCGGCGAGTCAAGGGGATTAGCGCGGTCAATATCTTATACCCACACTTGGGTAAATCTTTGTAGCTATCTTCGGACACCTGTGTCAACACACTAACATACAAAAGTATTGTAAATACATGCATACATACATATTAATATATTAAATATAAGTTGTAATAGTACATCCCCACACAGTCCCAGCAACAACACTATCCATTCCCTTCCAATTCTTTCAATAATTTCATTAATTTCACGTCCCATTTCCATTCTGTCCCGGTCATACTTTACACATTCCAGTACTACATGCTATACCGTCTCATCCTCTCCCATGTCACACATCTGGCACCCTTTGCTGCGGAAGTCTGACCATTGTCATGCCCCCACTCCAACAACAAACTTGTCCTTCTCCTCTCGTTCTTGACGTTACACTTTAAAGGCCAATTAATTTAAAATGAATGAGGAGGGAACTTAATTACCAGGTTCTAAGGGGGGTTTCAGAAATAAAGTTAAAAAAAGAAACAAGTAAACAACTACACTAGATTTATTTACAAGTTATAATAATATACACAACGGAAATTAATTCAAAAGAGATCTGTCTACCAGAAGGGTAGTTAATTACATTGAAAGTAATTAATTAAAACAAATACAAAAATACACAAGATCACGAGATTCTACAATAAACCACTACAACACAAACACAAAACAAATAAACGCCAAACACATAAACCAAACACAAACACAAAAACCTAACACATAAACCAAACACAAACTTTAAAACACCAACACAAAAACCAAACACAAACACAAACACAAACACACACAAAGAAATAAATATAAAATAAACTAACTAACTAAACTAAATAATTGGAAACAAGGAAACGGGAACCAAGTCACTAGACTCGCTACCAAAATAATCCCTACTAAAAGAGATAAAAGAAACAGGGGTTGGATATTAAATGCGCTGAGCAGAAAATAAAACAATACCCACCTCCCCTACGTTACCCAAACCAATCCCTACCAAAAGGGAATAAATCAGAGAATGGGTATTAAATGCGCGAAGCAAAAAATGAAACAATACCCACCTCCCAACAGGTAACGAAAAAAAACACAAGGTAGACAAGCCACACTAAACTCGCTCCCAGTCTCCAATTAAAACAAACACCTTCACATACCTACACCAACACCCTATCTCTACACTAACATACAGGAATATATATATATCTATTACATACCGTTCTACGGACACCCACGCGGACCGACGCGGTGACCCCCGGCACAACCTGTCTGCTCTGCCCGGTGACCTGAATATACTGTCTGTCGGCGGTGGGTCATCCGGCCTTAAATAGGGGGACGCGACCCACGCCACGCTTAGCCATGCCCCGTGGCGTGAAATTACCCCTATACAAAAGAATCTACCCTATAACTTATCTAACGCAACATTATCTTTACGTTAAAACATAGTAGATGAAAATACAAATATATAGCCGAAATTACAACACGCTCGCTCTCTTAACAACAATGTTAGAGCTAAAAAGTATAGAACGGGTTGTAACGCTATATAAACTATCCTTAAAATTACAATAAAAATATAATAACCTTAAATTAAAATAGCAGTTCCAAAATAAAACATAATAGTGGTAATATACCACTTTTTTTCATCTCCATCGCGTCACAGACGATGCATGAGATAATCACTGCATACACCGTTTCACATCTCCTTCTTCAAATTTATACAAAACAATTTACAGCATATTTATGAAACTCAGCTTAACCTAACAAAATTAACAAAAAAATATGTACCCTCGTCAGGCAATACTGTTTCCCCTACAAGATGTGGTTTTTGGAGCTATGAAGTCAGGAAAGGTCACATTCGCGGTCACATTCCTGAAGCCGCTCCCCCCCCCCTTTCACCTCACTCCACCTCACTTCCCCACATCACACATCAAAACTCTGGCATACACACAAAAATAACTATGACTCCATCTATGCTTAAGTCACTTCGTGACAGTCCTCCCTACCAAAAAAAAAAGAAAATGGGTGGGGGAGAAAGATACCGCACATTTTCTTTAGCTGGAGACTTTAAAAAAAATGGACTATTAAAGTTCTGAAGGAACAAAACAAAACTAGCGTTGTGGAGAGCATTGCCAAAAGAAAAGAAAACAGTTCAGCTGGTTCAGACACGGGTAACAACACAACAGGGCGTATAAAGCCCATATGCAACATGGCGTCAATCTCCTTTTGAATCAGCGGGACCTGTCGAGGGTGTACTCGGTAAGGTGACTGCTTAACAGGCTTCGCTCCATCAACGTCTATGTCATGGACTACTTTCGTAGTCCGCCCAGGGCTGTCCTTAAAGACCTCAGGGAACTGGTCCAAAACAGCGAGCACACTGGAGCGCTGCTCCGCTGTCAAATGGTCCAGCTCCTCCTGCAAGGCGGCTCTCGCAGCCCCATTCTCCTGCCACGCCCCTACTGAGGACGTCGACAAGGTACTGGCCACGGCCGTTTCCTCCTCCTCTTCCTCAACAGGTATGCAAGGACCTGAGAGACAAACGGGAGTGCCAGATAGGCCTCCCGAGGAAGAGTCGACAAAGCCCTTAAGCATGTTTACATGACATAAACGCTGCTGGCGACGACGACCTGGGGTAGACACCACATAGTTGGTATCACTCACCTTCTTGAGCACCTCGAACGGTCCCTGAAACTGGGCTTCAAAAGGATCCCCCTGATGCGGCAAGAGTACTAAGACTCTGTCGCCTGGAGAAAATTCCCGTTGCACTGCTCCCTTTCCCTTGTCAAACCAATGCTTAGCACGGGTTTGACTCTCATCAAGATGTTCGGCCGCCAACTGCCAACAACGTAAAAGCTTGTGCCTAACCCCTCCTATCCACTCCAACAAGCTGAACTCTCTCTGGTCTGCTCCCAACAACGACTCCTTAATATGGGTCAGAGGACCTCTCACCTGGTGGGCAAATATTAACTCGAAAGGACTGAAACCAGTACTCTCTGAAGGGGAGTCTCTCAAGACAAACAAGACATAGGGAAGATTGTCATCCCAGTCAGTATCAAACTGAAGGGCAAACTTGTGCAGGATGCTTTTCAGAGTTTGGTGGCTACGCTCCACCACACCTTGAGTCTGGGGGTGGTAAGGACTGCTCACGGAGTGCTTAATTCCTAGAGACTTACAAAAATCATTAAAAATCCTACCACAAAAATAGCTAGCACCATCTGTCTGCACCTTACATGGGACTCCGAAAAAAGAAAAAAACATTGTTAAATTTCTACTAATTGCCTCCGCTGTAATCCTTCTAAGAGGTACAGCGTTAACATACCTCGAGGCTGTGTCAACCATGGTGAGGAGATACTCATTACCTCTTTTGGTCTTCTTGAGAGGGCCAACGACGTCCACTTGGATGGTAGTGAAGGGTTCCGGCAGATGAGGAACCTTGACCAGCGGAACCGGCTTGATCTTCTGGTTCGGCTTCCCCATGCGTTGGCATATCAGACACTCCTTGCAATGCCTGGCCACCTCTGCCCGAATCCCTGGCCAGAAGTACAAACGGGTTAACTTCCCGAGCGTCTTCCTGACCCCCAAATGTCCGGCAAAACGTCCATCATGGGCCACCTCCAGCAGGGCCTGACGGTACTGGACCGGCACCACCAGTTGCTCCACTGAGGCCCACGCGGCATCCTCCTTCTGGAAAGTAGGCGGCAGCCACCTCCTAAACAGTACCCCCTCTTTAAGGAAGTACATGGTAGTCGGCGCGACATCCCTCTGCTGCGTCAGCGCCTGCTCCATCATGGTCGTCAAACTCTCGTCCTCCCTCTGCGCGGTGATCAAGGCCTCCCTTCCCTGGCGCACATTACCTGAGGACAAACAAGAACCGGCCGAAAGAGGCTCGGCAAACAGGGATGAAATATTGAGGTCCCCGACCTCGTTACCTTGGGTAGAACTCTGGGAAACTGGGGGTTCTGGAGTTTGGGCGGCGTTACTCATGCTGCGTGTCACAGCACAAAAGGGAAAAACTTGGGGCATATTGGCCTCCAGTTGTTCCAAATCTGCGGAGGCACTAGGCTCTTCCTGCAGGACCAGAGGAGGGGTTCCTCCCATTCTTTCCCCGGCCAAATCATTGCCTAAAATGATGTCCACCCCTTTTACGGGCAACTCAGGCAAAATCGCAACTGGAGCCTCACCCTTAAAACAGTCAGAATCTAAAAAGATCCTGACCAAAGGTGCCGAATTACGGCCCCCAATGGAAGACAAGATTACCCATTCTCCTGTCTTCCCTCCAGTAACCACCCCTGCCCTAAGTAAGGTCTGTAAAGCCCCCGAGTCTCGGAGAACATTCACGGGACGAGTTACCCCGCCACCGGTTACAGACCCCCTCGACACAAAAGCTTTATAGCCAGCGTCCGGCTGGATCTCCTCGTCTCCGAGGGTAGTGTGGCGTTCCCCCACTCCTGGAGAAGGAAACACACAACCCACCGTCATTGTCTCCACTTCTGGGGACTTCTGCGTGGCCAACACTGCCTTCGCTTGCTCCTTAGGCTGGAGCCTGCGCCAGCAATATTCTGCCTTGTGTCCCGCCTTCCCACAAAAGGAACATTTAAAAACTTCCCTCTGCCAACCTGGCGGCGCGGGCTTCGAAATACCCTTGCCTTGAGAGGGAGGGTCAAGGGAGCGCTGCTGCGTTCCCTTCCCTTTAAATTTGGAGAAGCTGTATCCCCCACCACCTGGCTTGGAACCAGACATGTAGCTTTCTCTCCTAGCTAGGGTAAAATTGTCGGCTATCGTGGCGGCCTCCTCCACCGTGGTGATGTTTCGCTGTGCCAGGTGTGACGCTACATCCCTATCCACGACCTGTACAAACGCCTCCACTAACATCAACTCCACCAGCTGGTCATAAGACACCACGTTCTGGGATCGACACCAACTCACGAAAGCCTCCCGTTTCGCCCTAGCCAACTCGAGATGACACTGCTCAGAGGTCCTTTTCAGAGCCCTAAACCTTTGTCTATAAGCTTCAGGCACCAGAGAGTAGACCTGAAGGACCTGCCTTTTTACCTGATCATAGGAACAAGCGTCCGTATCAGTAAGCGCCATATACGCTTTCAGTGCCTTACCCTTGAAGCTTTGCTGCAAGAGCAAGGTCCACTGATCTCTGGGCCATGAGAGACGAATGGCAAGCCTCTCAAAACTACTGAAGAAGGTGTCTACACTTCCTTCAGTAAACGTGGGTATAAGCCTAATGGCCTTCCCCAAATCAAACCTAGGAACACTGGAGCCGTTGTTCCCAGCTGCCCCTAACTCAGCTAAACGCACTTGAGTTTCGGCAAGCCTCAACTGCAGCTCCAGCCGCCTAATCTCTGGGTCAACCTGGTGCTCCCTGAGCCCCTCGTCCATCCTATCACCTTCAGTCTCTGAGTGGAGAGATTCACTCTCGACTCTAACCAAACTGATCTGTTGAAGCACCAAGCTAACAAGGTCTGCTTTCAACAGTTGGTAATAGTCTGTAGCCCCTAAATGGGTAGCGATTAACCGTAACTCAGGTACTGTTAATCCGCCTACCTCTTCGGGCGTTGGCTGGTTACCCACAAAACTCGCCGCGTCTTCGTCAGTCACGATACGCATGATGCCGAAAGACCGCGATAAACACAAAAATAATGGCTTATGTAGTCACTCGTGATCCTGGCAAGGTCGCCACTGTCATGCCCCCACTCCAACAACAAACTTGTCCTTCTCCTCTCGTTCTTGACGTTACACTTTAAAGGCCAATTAATTTAAAATGAATGAGGAGGGAACTTAATTACCAGGTTCTAAGGGGGGTTTCAGAAATAAAGTTAAAAAAAGAAACAAGTAAACAACTACACTAGATTTATTTACAAGTTATAATAATATACACAACGGAAATTAATTCAAAAGAGATCTGTCTACCAGAAGGGTAGTTAATTACATTGAAAGTAATTAATTAAAACAAATACAAAAATACACAAGATCACGAGATTCTACAATAAACCACTACAACACAAACACAAAACAAATAAACGCCAAACACATAAACCAAACACAAACACAAAAACCTAACACATAAACCAAACACAAACTTTAAAACACCAACACAAAAACCAAACACAAACACAAACACAAACACACACAAAGAAATAAATATAAAATAAACTAACTAACTAAACTAAATAATTGGAAACAAGGAAACGGGAACCAAGTCACTAGACTCGCTACCAAAATAATCCCTACTAAAAGAGATAAAAGAAACAGGGGTTGGATATTAAATGCGCTGAGCAGAAAATAAAACAATACCCACCTCCCCTACGTTACCCAAACCAATCCCTACCAAAAGGGAATAAATCAGAGAATGGGTATTAAATGCGCGAAGCAAAAAATGAAACAATACCCACCTCCCAACAGGTAACGAAAAAAAACACAAGGTAGACAAGCCACACTAAACTCGCTCCCAGTCTCCAATTAAAACAAACACCTTCACATACCTACACCAACACCCTATCTCTACACTAACATACAGGAATATATATATATATCTATTACATACCGTTCTACGGACACCCACGCGGACCGACGCGGTGACCCCCGGCACAACCTGTCTGCTCTGCCCGGTGACCTGAATATACTGTCTGTCGGCGGTGGGTCATCCGGCCTTAAATAGGGGGACGCGACCCACGCCACGCTTAGCCATGCCCCGTGGCGTGAAATTACCCCTATACAAAAGAATCTACCCTATAACTTATCTAACGCAACATTATCTTTACGTTAAAACATAGTAGATGAAAATACAAATATATAGCCGAAATTACAACACGCTCGCTCTCTTAACAACAATGTTAGAGCTAAAAAGTATAGAACGGGTTGTAACGCTATATAAACTATCCTTAAAATTACAATAAAAATATAATAACCTTAAATTAAAATAGCAGTTCCAAAATAAAACATAATAGTGGTAATATACCACTTTTTTTCATCTCCATCGCGTCACAGACGATGCATGAGATAATCACTGCATACACCGTTTCACATCTCCTTCTTCAAATTTATACAAAACAATTTACAGCATATTTATGAAACTCAGCTTAACCTAACAAAATTAACAAAAAAATATGTACCCTCGTCAGGCAATACTGTTTCCCCTACAAGATGTGGTTTTTGGAGCTATGAAGTCAGGAAAGGTCACATTCGCGGTCACATTCCTGAAGCCGCTCCCCCCCCCTTTCACCTCACTCCACCTCACTTCCCCACATCACACATCAAAACTCTGGCATACACACAAAAATAACTATGACTCCATCTATGCTTAAGTCACTTCGTGACACCATCTGTAGTTCCTGGCATTCACATCCATACACTGTGCCCTAGCTCGTAAGAGAAGATCACCACCCAGTCTTCCATCATACCACCCTACATACATCGGAGCCTCTTTCTCTCTATACCATCCCAAAGTCTTCTTTCGTTCCATCTCAGTCTTCCACTTACCCAGTCCCACACCTTTCACTGTTTTGTCTATCTCACTTTTCCACTTTTTCACATCCCACTCTAATCCTTTTCTATTTCTGTTCATCACCTTCCATTCGTGCACCCATTCTCTCCCTTCACGAAATCTATGCACCCACCTAACCAGCATGCCACACCTGTCTACCATATTCATCTTCTCCCACTTACTGCTCCTTACATTCCATAAATACACATTTCGTGCAATTTTTGTATTCTCCATTCGTTCCAGCCTAACTTTATCTCAAAGTTGCCTTTATATATGTCTCTCCCTAAACGTACTCCATCCCATGTCACCTCTCAGAGCTTCTACAACTGCATATTTTGGTGCATTCAGTGTCATTCTTGCTACTCTATTCTACCCTACTTCCAACTTGTATTTCTCCTTTTCACTCCATGCAATCACTTCCATATCATACATATTACTCGGAACAGCCACACTCTTCCATATCTCTCGCAACACATCATATTTACTCGCACTCATTCTTGCTGCACTCCCTAGTCAGCCAACCCACTGATTTTACCATACAAATTTTTTCATTCTTTGTCTTTTCACATCCATTTGGGCTCATCCATATCCCTAGGTACTTATACTCACATACTTGGTGCAGCTCTTTCATTCCAAGTCTCCATGTAGCATTTCTCTCATCTTCTGATCTATTCACTATCATTACCTTGCTTTTTTCACAGCTAAAATTCACTCCAAAATCTCTTCCATACTCATCTACCACATCTAATAAGCTTTGTAGCTCCTCTGCAGACTCACTTATTACAACTACATCATCTGCATATAACATGCATACCTTGTCTCTCCCAACACTCACTCCTGCATTCATTCTTCTCAACCTGACTGCTAGTTCTTATGTGTACATACTAAGTAACATTGGTGACAGAATACATCCTTGCCTAACCCCGTTCTCACTCTTCACCCAATCTGTCCCTAGTTTGTATCTAGCTTTGGTATCAACATACATACTCCTGACAATTTTGACAATTTTTTCACTCAGCCCAATCTTTTCTACAACTCTGCAAAGCATTTCTCTATTTACCCCGTCGTAAGCTTTCTTTATATTTAGAAATCCTAAATACAGCTTATCTCCATCATTCTTTTTTCTTGCAATTATTTCATTCATAACAAATACATTATCTTCTACTCTTTTGTCCACTCGGAAACCATTCTGCTCTTCACCCAGCACTCCTACTTTCTCAATCCATTCACACAATCTCTCATTCAACACAGCACACAGCACTTTGCCTACTGTGTTCACAAGGGCAATTGGCCTATAATTCTTCAACTCCACAGGAGGAGGAGGAGGAGGAAGAGAAGGCAGGCTGGTGCTGTGGAAGCCTGAGAGATAGTGAGCCTTGACAGGCCATTAGCCGCGCGTCCCCGCTGGACCGATGAGCCTCAAAGCAGCAC
>JAXIVD010002836.1:20000-22500 GCA_036785275.1 Cancer borealis
ATAGTGACTTTCATTATGGTTCTCAATAGTCTCATTTCAGCAGCTTCCTTCTCAGATTCTAGTTTCTTTGTCATGTTCTACGTCTCTGATCCGTACAACAGTATTGGTCTTAGAATAGTTGTGTATAGGATTGGTTTACATTTATTTAATCAGAACATGAATTTCTATTGGCAATTCATCATTACCAGGTGCCTTTCCGTTTTTTTCTTTATTTCAAAGCACTTATGATTCTCTCCATACTTTTATTTACTGCTACTATTTCCTGCTGTTGTTGTTGCTCTGCTTTTTGTTCAACGTGTTCGACCTCTACTTCTACACTTAACAAATCTTCAAAATATTCTGTCCATGTGTCTAATATTTCCTCCAGCTCAAGTACGATTTTTCCTTCCTTATCATTCACAGCTTATGTAACGTTTTCATTTCCTTGCTTGTAATTTTTCGCTTTGCTGTACACTAATTTTTTTTGTACCCTTACAGTCCTCTACTAAACCTTTTCCAATATTTATCCACAGATCATCTTTCGCTTTTCTTTCCAATCTCTCACATGCTTTCCTTTCCTCCTTTCCCCCTCACGTGATTCTCTATCCCCTTGCTGCCTGGTTTTCATCCACTTTCTGAATGCTTTTATTTTATTATTTACTGCATCTTTTACGATATATATCCATCTCAGCGACGTTCCAGTTAATTTCTAGCGAGTCTGCACTGCAGGATACACGATAAAAGATGGCAGTTAACCACATCATCATCATCGTCTATGATTCCAATGCAGGACAAAAGCCTCCCTTAATCTTCTCTATCAACTGCCTGTCTATTCCAGGTCACCACAGAAAAAAACTTCCTATCTAATCTCTCCATCTAGTTGTCTGTTTACTTTGGCTTCTTTTACCATTCCTCGGTTTACCATTATGTTATTTTTAATGTCTAATTATTATTTGTTCGACACATGGTGTGTCCTGCCCGTTTCCAAATTTTTAAAATCTAATTCTAGTCAATATGTCTTCAGATTTGGTCTGTTTTCTAATTCATGATGCTCTCTTATTATCTTTTCATGTGATTCCAATCATCATTCTGTTTCACTTTGGACACTGAAATTTTCGTTCCAAAACTTTTGTAAGACTATAAATTTCAGATCCATATGTTAGAACTGGTAACACACTGACTGACCTTTTTCTTTAGTGATAATGGGAGACTTTACATAACACTGGTTTGTAAAGCATAAACACTCCATCACGTCACAATTTTTCACATCATCTTTTTTTCAGTCCAAAGAAGATGTATTCCCAAACACTTTATAATACTTCATCCACTACTTCAATTTAATTGTTTAGTCTATAATTATTTATTTTCACATGATCTTTTTTTCAGTCCAAAGATGTATTCCCAAACACTTTATAATACTTCATCCACTACTTCAATTTAATTGTTTAGTCTATAATTATTTAGCAATACTTTTGTTTTCTTAATGTTCATCTTCAGTTCTTCTGTAGGTTCGTTCATCAGAACAATATTATTAGCATATCTGAGATTATCTAAGTATCCTCCTTTTATTTTGGTTATTGCCTCTTTCCATTTCAATGTCATTAAAACTTCCTTTAACACTACAGGTTAAGAGATTAAGAGAAATAGTGTTGCTTTGTCTGATTCCTTTCTCTAATGGTATGATATTCTCTCGCTGACCTAATGTAGCTTTACTGCAGGGGTTCCCAACCTGGGGTATGTGTACTCCCACGGGCACGTGAGAGGAATTTTGGGGGTACGTGACAGGTTTCTCAAAAAAATTCGGTTCTGAATAAGACTTAAATAAGTGCAAACCTATTTGTAGAAAGTGGCCTACATGTGCTAGGCTAGCTGTGTCCTCCACTAAATCCAGGGCACTAGCTCATAGTCACATTGATTGAAAGTTTGTCTGCTCCACATATATATCATTATTCAAACTTAATAAACTAAGTTGATAAACCATGCATTTCTTTTTACTCTTTTTGATGCTGCATTCTAGGTAAGGGTCACGTGACAATACTGAAAGACTTCATCGGGTAAATAAGATTAAAAAGGTTGAGAACCCCTGCTTTACTGGAACAGGGCTTGTCTACGAGATGCGTCTTCCAGTACCTTCACATTAGCTGTCTCCCTAATGACATCGCTTGTATATAAAAAAAGAAGAAGCAAATGATAAAATGAAAATAGTAAATTGTATTTTTATATATTTGGGTTTCACGTTAAAAGAAAAAACATAAACAAGCACTGTGTATATACAATTCTGGATTTTGTGATATATCTGGTTTACGTGATGTTTTCCATACAATTTGTTTACGTTGATTTCAAGGCAGCTATTTATCTCCTCTCTTATTATGTGTTCAAGATATTCTCCAACAAAATTACGTCCGGCTAATCACCGTACTATTACCGTGCTACTTTGTCTTCTTCTTAAAGACGGAGGTGACGCCAGCACGTGTCTTATGGTCAAGGCCGGAGCACTTGTAAAAAAGAGAGAGAGAGAGAG
>JAXIVD010002836.1:25000-40000 GCA_036785275.1 Cancer borealis
CAGTAAGAACACATTTCATCCTCATCTAAATAATATCTCTATATACATTAAGATTACGATTTTGTACTGTATGTTACTGTAATATGTAGGGTTATGTGACATTTTAATTTCATTTTTACATTTTTTCTGCAGTATGTCTTCCTAACTTTTATAGATATAGCATGGGGAGATATATACATTCATCACTTCCCACACCTCATCACACTTAAGGGAGGTGACTCAGTATCTCTCTCTCTCTCTCTCTCTCTCTCTCTCTCTCTCTCTCTCTCTCTCTCTCTCTCTCTCTCTCTCTCTCTCTCTCTCTCTCTTTTCGTGAGTGTATTATATCCTTGAGAGATATACTTATGTTTCACTTTTGATTGCAGTGTACAGTACTTCCTTCTCCCTTGCCACTTTGAGTTCTACCCTTGAAAGGCACAATTCTTTCCCCTTGACATTACATTACATACATCATATCACGGAAGTATGAAGTTCACCCTTTCTCCCTACACACACATTAAATTACATGGTGCCAAGGCACATTCCATACTGCTTGGGCGAAGAACGTGATATCCTGAGAAGGTATATTTTTTCTTTGATGTATTATATGATATGCTTAGGACATTTACTAATGAGGTAGCTACACTTTTTTTTATCCCCCTTCTAAATGTAGTGCATAACATTCATAAGAACACAATTACTAGCTACAGTACATGATATCTTTAGCGACACACTTTTATTTCCTGGTGTACAGCACAATTAATAACGTACAGTACATCCCCACTAGACCCTCTGACCATTACCTGATTACAGTTTAATTCATTCTACCGCAGACCCCCCTCCCTTCCTTCTCCTACCCTCTGCTGCACCTCCCTCCCTCCTTCCTTCCTACCCTCTTCTTTTCACCCTCTCACCACATTCATTACGGTTTTCATTGCTTCTCAAACTTATCTAAGCTGATGGGCGGGCGGGGCGCTGTGGGACGGGCCGCCTAAACACCCTGCCAGCCGTCCCCTCCGTCTCTTCTTACTACACCAACAACTAATAGTAATTATCTGATTTGAAAGGAGCCTCGAGCACAGCAGGTCGCGTGTCTGGCTACGGTATGGAGATTCCGACTTTACCAAACTTATTCTTGTTGAGTGTGATTTGAACATCTGAAATTCTTTTTAATTTATTTTATGTACAATGGATCATTCTCTTCCGTGGCACTTCTTGAAATTCTGATTATGGATACTTAAGAAATTGAATTCATGTCGATCAAATTAGTGTCCTATCTATCAACACAACATAGTATCCTAATCATTCATCTAAGTAGGGGGAAAAAAAAAGAGGGAAAAGGAAGATGAAGGAAAAGTTGAGGCACATCAAAGAAAACGAGTCCTGAAGACACATTGAAAGAAAACGAACAAGATACTCGGTGCTGTCGGGTGAACTCTTGCAGACCTGAGGAGTACTTGACCGGGGAAAAGAATAGGCCGCTGGGGAGACTTTGAAGGCCGCCGCTGATAACAAACGGTAACAAACGACCAAATCCCACTCAGACGGCAATTAACTACATCACGCGAACAAGCCATTTTCCTTGACCTCACGAAAAAAAAGAGAGAAAAAAAAATCAGCATCGTCATCATTAATGTGGAGGAGTAACGTCATCTGCCACCAACACGAATACGCGTAGCTTAGAGAGGGTGGGGGGGGGGAGGGTTTATATTTTAGTGCTACCTGTGGCTTGATAATTAGTACCCAGGTAAAGGGTTATTACACCTGAGGGAGGAGGAAGAGGGTGGCCGAGTGTCTGAGGTGAGGGAGGCATGACGGGTGATCGAAGAAGAGCGGGGACCTTGAGGTTCTCTCGTAAAGCGGTGTTGCTGCGGTGGTTTTAAGGAGGAGGAGGAGGAGGAGGAGGAGGAGGAGGAGGAGGAGGAGGAGGAGGAGGAGGAGGAGGTAAAGAATAATAATGTAAATAACAATAATAATAATAATGATAATGATAATAATAATAATAATGATAATAATAATAATAGCAATAGTAATAATAATAATAATGCTAATACTAATGATAATGATAATAATAATAATAATAATAATAATAATAATAATAATAATAATAATAATCATGATCATTACAACAAAAATAACAATAATAATAATAATAATAATAATAATAATAATAATAATAATAATGAGAAGAAAAAAGAAGAAGAAGAAGAAGAAGAAGAAGAAGAAGAAGAAGAAGAAGAAGAAGAAAAAGAAGAAGAAGTATCAGTGATGTTTTGCCAGCCGTAGCCACCAATTGTATTGGAATAGATGTATCTGGTACCGGGCCTGGTACCCACGTGGCTTGGAGAGTAGAGGTAGCGTGGATGATGGAGGTCTTGTTGAAAACACACACGGCTTGATATAGATGATATATTGAAAACACACTTGATGTAGATATAGAAATATACAGTGACTATGACCTTAGCCTGCCTTGAGAGAGATGACGAAACGACTTGTTGATGATGGTAGCGAGCTGAGAGATGATGACTTGTTGATGTCGTCGTCAGGCTGAGAATGAGAAGCAGGTGCTGGCTCAGCCGCGGTCAGGAAAGGTCGACTCCAGGTGGACTACGCGCCTATGATTGGTCTGGAGTGACCCGGGAGAATGACGTCACGGGAACAGAGCTGTGTGATAGGGTCCGGCACGTAGGCCGTGGGCCGGCTTTGACCTGACGCCTTTACCGGAATGTGAATTATAGGAAAATTCCCTTACCCTCTCACACACTCTCTCATCTCTCTCTCTCTCTCTTGGCTAAACACAATGAATATCTTAAAACTAGTTAACAATGATTACAGATATGATATGATACAAATACTTCCCCCTTGGAAGCATACGTCCTCGTATGTTGAGCTAAAGAGTACAATCAGAGAGGGGGGACGATGGAATACATTGAATACAATACAGAATACACAATAAGACTAAGACATAATACATGATAAAAAATACATGAGACATGAACAAGATCAGGATGTAGCCTTTACATAGATACATATATATATATATATATATATATATATATATATATATATATATATATATATATATATATATATACATAATTTATACAGTTGGACAGGAATGAAAGGAAAGATGAAAGAAATGGCTAGTAGACTGGACGAGACCGGAGCTGATATTTAGGTGAGGATGAGATGGGGGATGAAGGTGGCTGACTTTCAACAATGTCAGGAGCATTTTCTGGTAGTGGAGAGGTAGAATCGAAATCGAAACCACGATCAACCCGTTTGAGATGGTCTCTATGAACAAAGTTTTCACTGCCTGAACTTAGGTTTCTGAGTTTGAACTTGTGACCGGCCATCTTTTCAATTACACGGTGAGGTCCGTTGAATCGGGGGTCGAGCTTAGAGTGGCGATCTTGGACTTTGGTGAACACGATGTCACCAACCTCGATGTCATGCGGTTTAGCGCGCTGATGTTGTTTATGCAGCATAGATTCCTGAGAGGCGGTAAGTCTGTCACGGACGGACATATGAATGCGCTGGAAAGCTGAAACGCGATTCTGAACATAATCGTCAACGTTGTATAGAGGACGAGGGTCAGAGGAGAGAAACTCATATGGGAGTCTTTTGTCAGAGCCATATAAAATGAAATGTGGAGACTCGTTGATCGATGAGTGAATCGCAGCGTTAAGAGAGCATGCGACTAGGGGAATGTGATCATCCCATGAAGAGCTTGAATTTGCAATGAAGCGTAAGATGTCGAGAATTCGACGGTTTGCTCTCTCGACTTTTCCGTTCGCTTGAGGGGAATATGGAACAATGTTGCACTTTTTAATTTGAAATGACTCGCAAATAGCTTTGAGGATGGCATTGTTGAATTCGGTGCCATTATCTGATAGAAGTACTTTAGGAGATGCATACCGGCATATGACTTCATCTATCAGTGCTTGTGCAACTGAACGTGCAGATTTGTCTTTGAGAGGAACCAAGATACTGAAGCGTGAAAAACTGTCGATACAGACGAGCAAATAGTGAAAACCGTTTTCCGTCAGAGGGAATTTCAAAATATCGACTGACAGACTGTCCCAAGGAGCATGAGGGATAGGATATGGGAGGTTCGGAGACTCATGATGGAGAGAGGGACGATGCTCAGCGCATGAAGCGCATAAGAGACAATGACGGGTGATGTCTTTCCTCATGGAAGGCCAGAAATATGATCTTTGAGCCTGTTTGAATGCTCTATCTTTGCCTGGATGACCGGCAAGAGGGGAGTCATGAACGTGATACAAGATAATAGGGACAAGAGCTTCTGGAATGACAAGCTGAGATGCATGATGTAATTAATCGTCCTCAGAAATGACAGAACTAGATTTATAGAGGACATCTGGGGAGAATGGCAAGCTTGGAAGGTTACTGGCATCACCTGATTCAAGATAATAAATGAGACGTTTGCAGAATTGATCAGACCTTTGAAGGGATTTGACTTCCTCAAGAGTGGGGAGTGACTGTGAGGTTGTGAGCAGACTGACAGGAGCGACATGACGGGACAGAGCGTCAGCAACAGAATTAGCTTTACCTGGGAGGTACGCGAATGAAGGATTGTACTCTTGAACAGTGAGTTGCCAACGGGCAAATTTTCCGGTTAAACTGGTTCCTTTGAATAACTCTGTGATAGCAAAATGATCGATTAGAACGTGGATCTTATATCCGAGTATGATGTCTCTGAAGTGACGAAGAGACCAAACGACTGCGAGAGCTTCGCGGTGAGTGACACTGTAGTTGCGCTCAGCAGCATTGAGCAGACGACTGGCAAAGGCAACTGCGCGTGATTTACCATTTTCATCTCGTTGCATGAGGACAGAACCGATACCGATGTTTGATGCGTCAGTGCAAAGAATAAACTCCTTATTGAAATTAGGAAATGCGAGGACAGGAGCGTTGCATAAGGCTTGCTTGAGGGTAGCGAATGCTTTCTCGCACTCGTCCGTCCATACGAATGTTACATTCTTTTTAAACAATGATGTGAGAGGTTGAGCGATTTTACTGAAATCTTTGATAAATTGCCGATAAAATCCTGCAAGGCCAATGAAACTACGAACGTCATCGGCAGAACTAGGAGTAGGAAACTGTGATATCGCATGAATTTTATCGTCAAGAGTGTGGATGCCATTTTTGTCAACCTTGTGGCCTAAGAATTTGATTTCACGTTTGAGGAACTGACATTTACTGAGTTTAAGAGTTAACCCAGCCTTTGCAAAACGTGACAGAACGTCTGAGATGGTTTCGAGGTGTTCGGGAAGGTCCTTTGATGCGACTATCACATCGTCTAAGTAACAAAACACCGAAGAGCCTAAGAGGCCAGAGAGAACTGAGTTCATGAGACGCATAAAAGTTAAGGGACTATTACGTAAACCCATAGCCATACGTTTGAAAGCGTACTGGCCAGATGATGTGGTGAAAGCAGTGTAGTGCCGTGAACTTTCTTCTAGCTCGACCTGGAAGAAACCAGATTGAAGGTCGAGGGTGGAAAATACACTGTTTGAATCACCTATTGACTGGAGAAGATCAGACAAGATTGGCATAGGGAATCGATCGGGTATCGTCGCGGCGTTTAAACCACGGAAATTGACGACTACTCTCCACTCACCATTGGACTTAGGAACTAGAAACAGCGGAGCATTGAATGGTGATGCCGCTGGCTCTATGATATCCTCGTCCAGCATGCTTCTGACAGCGTCGTCCATTAACGTCCTGCGGCTGTGTGGGATGCGATAAGCCGGGACGTAGATGGGTGTCGAGCCTGGGGTGAGGTGGATGGAATGACGAACAGCATCGGTCTTGCCCAGAGGTTCACCCGGAAGAGAGACACATGATCTGAAAGTCGATAAGAGGGCAAGTAAATCTGTTTTCGTTTCAGGAAAATCAACATCACCAATATGCTGGTCAAGAAGAGGAGGAGGAGAATCTGAGGCAATTGGTGAAGACATGGATGTGTGACAAGGAGATGAGGTGACAGGGGTGACAGGGGCAGGATAAGGGAGAACTTCGCCTAAAGTCACGCCAGATTGAAGGGATATAGGATGATTCGTGAGATTCTGAATGGCAATACAGCAAGAACTATCCTTGTCTAGGGTTGAAAGAACTGACTCGAGAGCGACACCATTCACTCGGGCAGAGTCGGGCAAACATAAGATGTCTGTCCCGGGGGGCACACCTTTGACGACGACGCGCACCAAACAGAGGTGGGTCTGTGTGACTACCACAGAGGAGGTCAACACAGCTTTCCTGAGTCTGGTGTTCGAGAGGACGTCAGACAGTGTTGTAGGAGAAGAGGGATTGTCGGTATCGCTGTGCAGCGCTTCGCTAGGCGAGTCGGCTGGCGTAGACGATAAGACAGGATCAGGGATTACTGAGGGTGTCTCGAGCGATGAGGGAGGGACATGAGATGAGTCCTGAGAAGGCGTGTGCATGACAACGTAGACATCAGATGATGGCGGTGACTCAGGGAAGGGTGAGGCAGAGATGAAGGTGCCATTCTGGGCGATTTGATGAATAGAAGGGAAAAGTGAGATGTTGAAGTGAGACATTGTATGGTATCCTATCAATATTTCAGCTGCAAAACATACATCATCCATGACATAGAAAAAATCTGAGATAGAAGGTTCAAGTGGAGACAAACAGATACTGAGGAGAACCTTTCTATGAGGTATGACAACGTTTCCAGAAATACCACTAACAGTGATGTCTGGTGGATAACTCTGAAACTTGTGCCTTGAGGCGGCAGAGAGTTTTTCAAAAACTTGAGTTTTAATGATGTTGACTGAGGCACCAGAATCGAAAAATGCACGGCATTTGTGAGAGGCTAATTTGACGTCAGCAGTCAGACCTTGGAAAAATCCGGAGGATTTAACAGGGACACATGGGAGAGGCACTGTCTGTGCATCCGCGAAAACAACACGTTTATGAGATGACTTACTACCTGCGGTCTTTAGAATGGACTTGAGTGTTACCAAGGAGGTGCGAGGCTCTGGCGCGAATCGTTTCCCGAAGATTGAGAAGACTGCATTTGTTGCTGGAAAAGGCGACATTCCTCAAGTGAGTGACCGCGTTTATTATGAAGGGAGCAGAAGGCATTACTGTTGAATTTATGATAACCTCTTTCGTCAAGCATTACTCGACAGTCCGCTGAGACGTGACCTTTGAGTCCACATCGGTAACATGTTACCTTTCTCGAGTCACGGGAGGATGAACGGTGACGAGAATGAGAGCGTTGATCAGAACGTGACAAATGAGTGTTTGAAGGTGGAGATGGGCTCTGAGGGGCGGAGCTTCGGTGAGAAAATGGGGGCTTGATTAAGGAATGCGGGGACTGAACCAAACTTACTGGTTGAGGAACAGGTGGCGATTTCTCTGATATTTTCTTGCACAGATCATACAAGAAATCTTCCTTACTGAATTTAATGTCGCTTGCAACGGTGAAGGTTGGTGAATCGAGCTGAACAAGGAACAGGAAATACAACATAAGGCGTTTGAAATCAGTAGAAGATATTTTATTGTTTGCGTCAATCCACTGAGAGGATTTCATTTGCTCTGTTAACTCAGCACTGAGAGAGGATGCAATATTCTCTGCCTTATACACATCATGAGTAGAACGAGCAATATTAGTGAGAGTTTGAGCAATTTTGAGGAAGGAATGAGTTGCACCTAATTTTGAGTGACCAGAGAAATGAGAGATTAATGCTGTGGTGAGTTCATCGTATGTAGAAAAACTGAGGAATTTATCGGTTTTTATGAGTTTTCCCGCAAGACTAGATGGGTCATGACAAATCCGTGATTTTAAAATGGCTAATTTTTCCACATCAGAATGAGCTGAGCGACGTATACATTCATCATTTACACGCCGGACAAAGGCTTGGACTGATTCAGAGTTAGTACCAGAAAAAGGAGGAATTGAGACATTATCAGATATGAGAGTAACCTGAGGTGTGGTCGTGTGAGGTGACTGGTCGATAGACATCGTGATCAGGTTGAGGAAATACACAAGGAAACAGAGAAACACTGAGTGTACACAAAAAATGTAGAATAACTAGCACAATAAAGAGAAATATACAATAAGAACTAAGGTACTTAACTAGCAGAGGACCAAGGAGGTGGAACACGTGGACGCTGACTGGTCACGTGGTGAATGGGCGTATTTCTGGGCTGCGACACGTGGTGAAGAGCGATGGGCGTCTTGAGGGCGGAGACACGTGGTGAGGGCGTGGAAAACTTGTTTGAGGGGCCACGTGGTGATGGGTGATGACCGTCTTGAAGGGACACGTGGTGAAGGGCGATGGGCGTCTTGAGGGTGTCTTGAGGGCGTCTTGAGGACGCCACGTGGTGATGCGTGGGCAGCGAAGATGGCGCGCCGCGAACAAAATGGAGGTAGAGGTGATGGGCGTCTTGAACAGCAGGGCGAGGAGGCTTGTACTCACTCGGAACAGATGCTACTGCAGAAGGGCGACGAAGGAAGCGACTGCAGGGCGTAGAGGAGAACACGAGGTGGGCGAGGCAAGGGCGTGTGTGTAGAGTCACTTACTGGGCGGAACTGTGCACGTGGTGAGGATAGAGACTTGATGACGGAGGAGGCTGAATCTTGATAATTCGTCGCTTGGAAGAACGAATTCCCCCGTTGCACACCAATTGTATCGGTGATGTTTGCCAGCCGTAGCCACCAATTGTATTGGAATAGATGTATCTGGTACCGGGCCTAGTACCCACGTGGCTTGGAGAGTAGAGGTAGCGTGGATGATGGAGGTCTTGTTGAAAACACACACGGCTTGATATAGATGATATATTGAAAACACACTTGATGTAGATATAGAAATATACAGTGACTATGACCTTAGCCTGCCTTGAGAGAGATGACGAAATGACTTGTTGATGATGGTAGCGAGCTGAGAGATGATGACTTGTTGATGTCGTCGTCAGGCTGAGAATGAGAAGCAGGTGCTGGCTCAGCCGCGGTCAGGAAAGGTCGACTCCAGGTGGACTACGCGCCTATGATTGGTCTGGAGTGACCCGGGAGAATGATGTCACGGGAACAGAGCTGTGTGATAGGGTCCGGCACGTAGGCCGTGGGCCGGCTTTGACCTGACGCCTTTACCGGAATGTGAATTATAGGAAAATTCCCTTACCCTCTCACACACTCTCTCATCTCTCTCTCTCTTGGCTAAACACAATGAATATCTTAAAACTAGTTAACAATGATTACAGATATGATATGATACAAAGAAGAAGAAGAAGAAGAAGAAGAAGACGAAGAAGAAGAAGAAGAAGAAGAAACTAAATAAGCTAAAATATAAAATGAACGAAGAAGAAAAGAGAAGTAAGAGGAGGAAGACGTCGATGAAGACCATGAATAAGAGGATCAAAAGGACAAGAACAAGCTGAATGAAAACGGTTCCATTCTGTACACGTAAGAAAATAATAACATACAAGATTTACAACACGTCTCTTTTTCCTTTTTTATTCATTCTTTTCATCTTATTTATCTATTCAATTATTATCAGTCATTTACTTATTCTAATCCTTTATAACGATTCAGTCAAAATCAGCCAACCTTCAAATACCTAACCTAACCTAACCTAACCTAACACAGCCGACCAATGTGAAAGGAATTCCCTACAAAAGTGTCTGCTGTCACCTGCATTATCAGCCTCTGAGATTTTTTTTTATCAACATATCCTCGACAGCTGTTCGCCTCCATTGCAAGGACGGCAGTGGTGAAGCCAGTACACTAACACTTAATAGCTGCTAGTGATTCAGTCTTATTGCTCCGGAAACAACTGTTTTCACATAGTCATCGTTTTACTCAGTGACAGACTTCAGCTATAACCATTATGAAAAAGATGAAAGTTGATTATACTGACGGTGCCATTAATTAAGAGAGAGACAGTCTGGAGGAAAAAATGTGGATCAAGGTAAATATCATAACTACAATCCTAGAATATGACTTGGTTTTTTGAGACACTTCCCAGCCATTGGATTCATAATGACGTAATGTTTACTGCCAAGGAGTTTACTGGCAGGAGTTATGCAGTGGAAGAGTGACAAAGGTGAAGGAAAACCAGAAGAACTAAACACTTGACAAAACTTTAAGATCACCTCTACCTTATCGGAGTTTTTTCTGAAGTCCTTGAAAAACAGGTTCATTGAGTGTTTTCATCTTGGATTATTCACTGATCTGTAAAAGGAAATGTTCTCTATAAGATATTCAGTTTGGAAAAAAATACATGAATATATAAATTGTAGAGCCGAGCAAAATACCAAATAAGCTAATCTAAGAGAATTCTCTATAATTTAATCGAATATTAATCTAATGTAATTTTCTTGTCACGTCAGAATCTTAATTTGTATCTGTGCAGTCGTCCGGAACGTTTTTTTCGATGGTGAATTACGACTTTTTTTTCTTAAGGGGTTACATATATGTCTACCCGACTTAAAAATCCTCCCAGGCGAGTGTTATCAAAAGGACTGATTTCTATTCAATCCACTTGATGATTTTCCTCGTCTCGCCCATAAATTATATTTTCAGATTATTCATTAATCTCTCATGAAGGGAAATTGCAAGAAAAAAAAAAAAAAAAAAAAAAAATGGTATAAGTATTCAGTCACATACTATTAATGTTGAGTAACTTTACTTCCGTTTCGTCAGGTTGTAGCCAGATGTTTTCTCCTCGTATTATTCATAATCGAGGATAGTAAGAACGGGAATATGTTTGTGTGCCATTTACTGTCCTATACTTGATGAGGCGAACAGAACCCTGGTGAAAATTGAGATTTACGATTGGGTGTCCCTTCTGACGTCACCTTGTGCTGGGATTCAAACCTTTGTTTCCTACGCGTTACTGACAGAGATTTCCAGCTAGTCTGAAATTTTACATTCCTCTCTGGGTTTCACAAGACCGCTAACTTTCCTACATTTGACCTTTAAATCAGAAATCATGATGGTTGTCGTCAGGCTAGCGAGTCCTCACGCTGTCAGGTTACGGATCTGGAGTCTACAATTTTGTTTACCTTATCTTTAATTAAAGTACGAATGCCTTTTATATTTGTTTGTTTATCTATTCATCTATCTATTTATTTATTGAATTTTTTTTACACGGTAGGTATAAAACCAATTTTTTGAAGTTCAGATTGAGGTTGTAAAGGCCTGTCCCGCCTTGTCCTCCCTTGATTGGTGCCATCTCACCCTCCACGCCCGCCTGCCTTTAATGCACACGTACTGCACAGTCATGGAGCTTAAGTATTTGTTCTGCTTATTACGAACACATCACAGAATGACTGTTATCCATGTCACATCTGTTTGTATGTTTGCTTATTTTCCCCTGACTTTCAATTTTCCTGGAAAAGTAACAATACATAGAATGGCTGCATACCATAGGGAACACATCTTGTTGATTCAGTCTATAATGAATTTGTAGCGAAATAATAGATGATAGACCTGATACTTCAACAACTCATTACGTTGACAACTGAGGCAGGAAAACAATTAATTTAAGAATGACCTCCCTGACCAAGGTTACCACTTCAGCCAACAATGACATGCATAGCAAGAAAATGAGGACGAGATGTGTCATTTAGGAGTGATGATAATGATGACGATGATGGATATAGTGTAGGATATAGAGGCGGTGGCAGAAAGATGATGAAAAAAGAGTGAAAATAAAAATCAGTGTCATCTTTCATGTCATTATAGAATCGAAATGAGCTCAGTAATTACTTTCTGTTTCGACTGATGTTTGCATGATGATGGTGACATAGATGATGCAAGCTTACATCAACAGATTGCAGTAGAATCACTGTACACTATTTACTACATTGACTGACTGATTGATTATGCAGTCTTGGCCCCACAACAGTTGTGGCAATGCAGTACCGATAGCTTACGTATTTTCCAAAGAAGCAGCAAACGGCAATATTGAACCAAAGAACACAGGACACAGAAGGCCAGTGACTTGTAACACTGCGTAGACTAACGTTTTCAAAATAATAATTGAAATGTATTCGCTACTAAAGTCTTTCGAAATGATACAAAAAGATGACTGAAATTAAAAGTTGATAATTCACCGACTGATTTTCATGCACCTTTTTTCTTTCTCTCTGAAAAAACAAGTTTTCAGCATTTAGATCAAGTTATACATGACATAGATTCACCATGTAGTAAGAATATTTAGGTCTCCCTTGGTGGTGCATCGTTTTCTCTGGTTTCTTCAGTTCCCACCACGTTTCTGAGAGGCTCTAGTTAGCCCTTGTGTCCTTATGGGGACACGATGGACAACCACCACCGTCTGTCCTCTACCACGGTTCGCTGCTTATCGACATTGAAACTCACATGAAAACTGGCTTAACATCCATAGTAATAAAAAAAAGTTTCTAACCTGTGTTCGGTTATGCTAATTTTCCTTATTCTTAAAAAAAAACCGATGGATAGACATACTGAGCTTACATTGATTGAGTGAACGCCGGGCAGAACATTTTAACTGTGTTTTATCGAAAGCTCAAAAGGTCGGATGTATACTGCAGACATATATGGAAGAGACAAGATGATCAAGACCTTGCAGACTCTTGAAGGCGAACATCAACGGCTGGGAGACAAGACATGGTATTTTAATCGCGTCCCGGTCAGAGCCTAACCATTTATAGTAGGGGATCGAATAACTTTAAATCACAAACATATTAGCCAAATATCCGCTTTTAACTGTGACTCGACTCTCAAGGAGAGGGAAAAGGAATACAAGGGAACACAAACAGCAACAGACAGGGTTCCTGCGAGGAGGAAGAGGAGGAGGAGAGGAGGAGGAGGAGGAGGAGGAGGTGAGACACCCCTCGTAACTCCTACCATTCTACTTAACCCTGTACAAATTCAAGGGTAACCAATTAGTACACTTCACAGCAAGGATACCGGAAAGCAGAAGCCAACCCCTTGACCTTGACCTGTATACGACTGACCCGAGCACACCAGAGGGTGGGTGCAGGGTAGGAAGGGAGTTTTATGAGAAGAGGTGACCTCCTGCTGGCCAACACATTGCTGTATCACTCACTTCGCTCACCGCCGCGGGGGTACACCCTCTTTCTACTATCTTTACTCAGAAGCCACACCTGTGCACACACACGTAAAACCTCAGTCTCAACGTGTATTTATACATCAAATAGTTTATTGCTATCAAGTACATTACGATTATTACCATCCCAATGTATATACAACAACCAAGCCAGGAGGTGGATTGGAATGAGGAGCTGAACAGTACCTGTAGGAACAAGGTAACCTGAGCTTACTAGGTAATATTATCTTCATAAGCATCAAGCAAGTCTATCTGACCACCACAAGCTAACCCCCGCAGTAGAAAAAAAAAACAAGAAAAAGAGAAAAAAAAGAAAAGAAACAGGAAAAATGTACATGTGAAGGGGAAGGGACGAGGTGATGCATCAAGTAAACATTGATTAAATTTCCTTCCGTGCCACGCCAGCAGCAGAGTTAAGGTACGTACAGAGGCGCCCACTGGATGCACGCCTACTCATCTCATTCACTGATTATTAGTTACCTTAACTAATACCACTATCGTTGTTATCATTGTTATTGTTATTAATTTTATCGTTATCATTATTACTATCATTATTACTATTATTATTTTTATCATTATTATCATTATCATATAAGATTGATAAATGTAAAGCTTTGCATATCGGAACTAATAATCAATATAAAATTTTTCAATGAATGGCTCCGAACTTTTGAAAGTTAGCCATGAAAAAGACTTAGGAGTAACTATTAGTAACGACCTTAAACCAAGTAAACATTGTTCAGGTGTTGTTAAAATATAGATTACTGCAATAACTCTCTCATCTCTATATTTCCTACTCTTCATAGAGAACTGGAAGTCATAGAAAACAAATGCTTTTGGCTCATTCTCTCCACCTCAACGTGGACAAAAGAATTCAATCTAGAACCAGAAGCCCAGCTCCCCTTCTTCTATACAGAACTTCATAGCTAACAACTAAACTCGTGGCCAAAATGGCGTACATATACACACGGACCCTACTCACCTCCTGAGAAAGTTTTGGCAGTTACGTTACGTGACATGGATTTTTTCACACGAAAGGCCTGGGTGAATAATATAACGGCCACCTAAGTTGATTGCAACATAGCAGACGACATACAACATCAAGAGAAGGGCGTTTCTCACCTAGATCACACATCAGCGCCACCATAGTACCCTCTCTACCACAACTGGCTGACACATCCAAGGGCCCATTTCATCCCCTATTCTCTCCAGGCAGAAACCTACAGTCACCTATTTGCCAACGCACATTCGCTCACAATATACACTGATGACGCACGCAGAGATGTTGTCTGCAATGGCGTTACATATCAGTAGCTAATCAGCGACAGGAAGTCGTCCCTACAGATGGAATTGGTAGCAATAAAAGTTGCTCTGCAATGTAGCTTTAACATCAGGCTTCAAAGCGTTCTTGTCACTACCGACTTCTCAGCTTCTCTCCAAGTGTTGCAACGTTACCAGCCCCAAGACAACATCAATTTCATCACTGAAATCCACCATCTGGCACACGTAAACATTAGGGCAACGACCTTGCTGACAAGGAAGTAGGAGCTACCTCCTCTCGTCCAATCCCGAATATGTACGGCCCACTTATCTTCTCACAAATCAAGGCCAAAATCAGGAAAAGAATACAGAATCAGTGGCACACGCGACTCAAGTGTCACGAGGCTCCCACTCAGCCACTTGGTATTCGCTGGCATAGCAACGCACAACCTTAAACATATACCACCTTCAGCTCGGCTACACATGCATATCGAAGCTTGCAGCAGACCCAGGTTCAACACTATGCAACTGTTGCGAGGAAAGGACGATTATATCCCTTCTTCATTACATACTTGTGTGTACAACTACAACTACTAGCAGAAATAAGACCAATCAAAATCCAATAAGCAATAATCCCTTGAGTACTGTTGCAGCCGAA
>JAXIVD010002836.1:42500-47500 GCA_036785275.1 Cancer borealis
TAAGTGATTGCTTCCTTCATGGCTTTAGTCAGTCTTCGAAGTCTCCACTATGTTACAGGTGGCTGCCCTTCTCTATTTGTACCACTGAATAAGTTGGCAGGTGGCTTCCGTCCCTCTCACTCTCTAACGCACGAGAGTTAACAAGTGGCTGCCCTCTCCTTTCCCCTCTGTCTTAGGTGCCAGACCAGAAGGGGAAGGACCTTACAGATGACTCCCCTCCCACTCATTTTAACGCACGAGAATTGCAAGTAGCTCCCCTCTCCTTTCCCTTCTGTCTTAGGTGCCGGGCCCGAGGAAGGGTCTTACAGATGACTCCCCTCTCACTCATTCTCTAACGGATGAGTGTTATAAGTGGCTCCCCTCTCCTGTCTGCGGTGCCGGGCCAGGGGGAGGGGTCCTATAGGTGGCTTTCTTGCCTTGCCTCACGTGAGCCCAGAAATTAATGTCTCGTTAGGTAACTCAGACCACATTCCTTAGTTATTACCTTCGATGCAACGTTCCATAACGCCTTGACCTCCTTGCTTTCTGCCTCACACCTGTACAACCCCTTCTGTCCTCAACGACCCTTCTACCCATTTCTTCCCCTACCACCCAAACCTTCCACCACCTGTCTGTCTGTCTACGAACCTGTATGTCCCTCCAACCTTTCCCGTTTTTCAATGACTCCTTAGTGCCATCATGACCTCTCAGACGGTACTTTGCGATCGGTTCAACTCTTTTTTCACAGCCTTTTCGTCCTCTTATTTTTTTATTTTCGTTTCCGTCGCCCCTTCACAATCCATTTCAACTTTCCTATGATTTTTAGCTTTTTTCATGATGTCGCTGTTTCTTCGCCAACTTTCATCCCTCCTTTCACGATCCTTCATCCCTCAGCAACCACCTCCACAATGCTATCAGGATCCCTTCAGTTCCCTCATCACCTCGCCTTCGTCCCTCGACAGCAATTGTGTCTCTCCAGCACACCATTATTACCATTCTTATATTTCTACGATATTTTTATTATTCCAAAACACTTCTATCGCTCCTTACCTTTCTCCCTCCCTCCCTCTCACCCTGCATGTCCAACAATTCTACTTTCTTTTTACAATTCTCCTTTTAGAATCTATTAAATCCACGTCAATGTACAGCATAGCCTATTCACGCGTTAACTTGACCTTCGAAACTCCCCTCTTCCTTTGTCCCCTCACTGACCATCCCCAAAGGCTGACATGCGCGTGGCCTGCACATCTTCATTCCCCTCTATCGCGTGGCATGATTCAGTTGTCGCGTGTCCACCACTGTGAGGTGTTGCCGCGGTAGTGCCATTCAGGTGCCCGACGATAGCGGTGCCGTGTACGTGCGTGACATAGTATTTGTGGTGCGGTGATGCAGTGATAGCGGTGACGTGCATGGCGAAGCGGTGGTGTTGGTGACGCAGTGGTAGTGTGCGGTTGTACTGGTGATGTGTGAGGTTATAGGTGGTTATGGGATGGTAGTGATAGGTGTGTGTGTGTGTGTGTGTGTGTGTGTGTGTGTGTGTGTGTGTGTGTGTGTGTGTGTGTGTGTTAGTGAAGCGTGACTGTAATAACTGTGATGATGTGTGGTGGTTGTGTCTGGTGATGGTGTGTGGTGTTGATGATGATGGCAGATGATGGTGATGGTTGCGTATGTTAACAGTGATGACAATGCGCTGAGGTGTGATGAGATATGTGGTGGTGATGGTGTATGGTAGATGTGTGGTTTGTTGAGTTGTCGTGACGATGATGATGATGGCGATGATAATGTGATGGTGGTGGTGGTGGTGTGTGGTGACATTTTGAAAAAGTATCAAAACACGCACACACACACACACACACACACACACACACACAACACACACACACACACACACACACACACACACACACACACATACACACACACACACACACACACACACACACACACACAGAGGAGAAGAAGATGGACAGCAGAGGCACAGGCAGAGACAAACAGAAAGGTTGACACATATAATTATGAAGAAGATTATCACTGCAAAACTACTGTCGCGGGAAAGCTTTCATGCAAGGATTAAACAGTGTGGCGACTATTATCAAAGGGAGGAG
Organism: Cancer borealis; assembly: GCA_036785275.1. Taxonomy (NCBI): domain Eukaryota; kingdom Metazoa; phylum Arthropoda; class Malacostraca; order Decapoda; family Cancridae; genus Cancer; species Cancer borealis. The sequence continues at coordinate 44,585 of JAXIVD010002836.1, forward strand.
ACGGGGAAGTGACACGCCACCACCACCAACATCACCACCATATCATCCTCAGTTGTTATTGTTGTGTGACTGTGTGTGTGTGTGTGTGTGTGTGTGTGTGTGTGTGCGCGTGTGCGTGTGTGTGTGTGTGTGTGTGTGTGTGTGTGTGTGTGCTTATCTGTCTGTCTATCTGTATCTATATGTATGTCGGTCGATATATTACATTCCTTAGTCATGGGTCTAATCTAATTTGGGTGGACGGAAACTCCCGAAATGCCAGTGGTCGCTGGGTGTTTTGATATGACTCGCTATACACCTTAGAAGCATCTCTCTCGTGATAATACTTGATATACGCGCCTATATACTATAAAACATTACTCTTAAGTGTTTATGCTCTCAGAATCCATGTGATTTGGTGTTACACACTCTACAAAACAGTTACTACAAGCTGAATATTGTCATCTAAGCTCAAAGCATTATCAAATTTATTACTAGTCTCCTACTTCATCTCTAGCTTGAAAACAAAATTATCTCCAGTTTCCATAGTCTAATGTTCTATCTGGCGAATCTCGAAGAGAATCGAGTTAGTATTACTTGTGATATAGGGACATGTTGAGGGTCGAAACCGTGCTGAGATGTACGGTCAGGCAGAGACCAGATACACCGACTCCTTCCAAAACGGTCTTTACACGTGCTGTGGCTGACTGCATTTCTATATCACGAAATAAGAACCAATGTGTTAAGGGATGGGTGTTTTTTTCCAAGGAAGAAAATGTAAGTTTGTTATTGTTAATCCCCAACGGACTATCTTCACCGATGTCTTGCTAAAGTTTCACATCAAAACATCATTGTTTATCTTATATTTGCCAGAATTCCTAACTTTGTTTGATAATTATGTAATTTGCGTGGAAAGTATACCTTATATATAGAAGAAAAAATAAAATTTGACCCATCCCAAAAGGAAGACAGTGTAAGAAGTAATTGAGTGTTTTGTGATAGTTCTTGCTCTACGCTTAATGATGGTGACTAAAATTATTCCAGAAATCTTATCAGTCTGTTTGAGGATACAGACATGTCGTAAATTTTCTTCTTCTTAGCATACCGAGTTCTTTGTGTAAAATTCAGTCAGCAGGAGAATGTGGCATATTTTCCAGATTTTCCCTCCACCCGAATTTAGGCCTACCATTCACTGCCTACAAATCTCTATATTCATCCGATCTTTTTCCAATTTCCTTGTGAAGTTATGATCAGAGCAGTTAAAACGAGAAAAGAAAAATAAGTTTATTTACACATAATTAACACACAAACATACACGGACAACACACGCAATAATATACGTGCACACGCATCGAGTAGAAGACGTCCTGGTGACACACTTCCCACGCGATCAAACCATCAAACACGTTCGCGTCCTCGTCCTCGTCCCCGTCTTCTCTGAGGCTGAAACTATGGGTGACTCATGGCAAAGATACGCAGTTCTTGATGGCGTTCTTCGTGTTAGTTATTGAAATGTGATGCCATTGAGTAATTGTGTATTTTTACTTCCTCCTTTATGTTACTTTCAATTCTTGAAGTCCAACCTCTCTGACTCTCCAACTACGACTTCTACAGTTTTATTCTTCCCACATCTTGCCGATTTGTACATAACTTCCTAGCTTACTGTACTATTAATTTTCCATTTCTTTGTCTTCATGACCTTTCCGTTCCTTCCTTTATCATCCCTGCGCTTCTAATCGATTCCTTTATTTTTCAACGATACACTTCTTTCACGATCTCTTCTTTCCTCTATGGCATCTCGGACCACCTCTCCTACCCTCTACGATATCTACTTTATCCTCTACGACCTTTCCTATGCTCTTTTCGACCTTTCCTTTTCTTTAAAATCTTATCTATAATCTCAACGACCTCTTCTACCTTCTACTACCTTTCCTATACCTTCTATGACTTTTACTATACCCTCTACGACCTCTCCTAAATACATACCATAACAAGATATTTCCTTCAGCCTCTTATCAGCCGTCGCAGAGGATCACGGTGGCCAGTTAATCTATCATTGTACCCGCCAAGTCCTCGTAACAGTGTGGGCAAGGCTCCGGTACACACACGTAAATACCTCCAGCTCAAGACTCGACTCGTCTCGGTCTGTGTCAAGCGGATCGAAATTCCAGGGGTAGTTGCCGTTACTGCCACTGAAGCGCCTTTCCCTTATACCCTCAACGATCTTACCTAAACCCTTCACGACTTTATATCCCTCCACTAGATATCTATCCCTCCTTGACCCTCCTGTCCCTCCCCGACCTTTCCCTTCTCTGACTCATTCCTTCCTTCACGACTCTTCACATTTGTTCGTTTTCTTCCATCACTCCCAAGACTAAATTTATATTCATGCGTACGTACATACGTACATGACTTATTTCCCTTCCTCTTCTCCTTTGCCTCACTCCCTCCCTCTATTACTGTGAATACTCCTTTATTATTTGATGATTTAATTCTTCCTTCATTCATCAGTCCACAAACCATTCATCCTGTCACCACTTCCACTTTTCCTTCACCCTTTTTATACTTCTCCTGCTCCTGCTCCTCCTCTGTTATTTCTTCTTTCTTACGGTAATGTCGTATATCGCTGTTAATTAGAGCTGACGTTCCCAGGTGCTGCGAGACTAATTACGTGACCCTCTCGTGAACGGCCTTGGGCGCCACCTGGCCACTCATAATGGATGAACTCGTGTTTTTTGAGCTTTCTTTTTTCTTTTTTTCTTTCTTTTTTAAGACGTGTTCTATTGATTAGTGTTTGTGTTGTGTTCTGTTGTGTTTCAATAATATCTTTCCAGTTTGCTTTTTTTCTTTTTTCTTTTTCTTTGTACATATTATTCAATTTTCTCTTTTTAGTTTTTATTACTGCCGCTGTTGTATTTGTTGTATTTGTTGTTGTTGTTG
>JAXIVD010002837.1:5000-10000 GCA_036785275.1 Cancer borealis
CTCCATCACGACCATCACCATCACCACCATCACCACCCTCTGTATCGAGCGTACTGCTGCTGCGCTCCTTCCTCCGCAATCAGAGGACGACTAACCCGCTAACTTCAAAATGTTGACATCTTGCCAGTCGCCGCCATATTGGATTTTCGCGTTCATGTTTTTTAGGTTTTCTGTGATTTGTGTTGGTTTTTGGTGTGTGATTTTATGGTATTAAATATTTGTGTAGCTATCTATGTATTTATCTATTCGTTTATTGGTGTTGTTATATATGTTTTTTTTCATTTTGTTCTATTCCATCTGTTTTCTCTATTATCTCTGCTATCGTTATCTATTCCTTATATCTTATTCTTATCAATCTTCTTCTCTGTTTATTTCTTTCTCTATTTACTGTTTTATTTGTTTATTTATTACGTGTTTGTTAGTTGTTTCTAAAGCTTAATAAATGAGAAAGAGTTGTCAGTTTGTCGCCATATTCTCGCTCCTTCCTTCCTTCCTTTCTATCTCGCCTTTCTTTCTCTTATTTATCGTGTTTTATTATCTGTTTTAGTATTATCTATTTATACTTTTAATTTATATATGTGTATAAGTGTTTGTTTATTTGTTTACTTCTCTTTATCAATTGTTATGGTAAGTGGTTGTAATATTTTTTTCATTATTCACTGATATTAATCGTGTTTACCTTATTTATTGTTATTATTCATTATTATGTATCATTTATTTGGTTATCATTCCATTTATTTATCATTTATCTCTTTCCTTCGGCCTCAATTACACTTTCGTTCACTGTAATCATTCATAAAACTATCAATTATTGTATCGCTATTTATATATTTATTAAAACGATGATTAATGTTAATAATCTTTATCATTTGTATTCATTTATGTTGTTGTGTATTTTCTTTTATTATGACATGATTCGGTTTGTTTATTTTCTCTCTCATTCTCTCTCTCTCTCTCTCTCTCTCTCTCTCTCTCTCTCTCTCTCTCTCTCTCTCTCTCTCTCTCTCTCTCTCTCTCTCTCTCTCTCTCAATATAGAAAACAAAACACATAATTATTATATACAACTAAACCAATATGTAATAATGTATTGTATTGAGAGAGAGAGAGAGAGAGAGAGAGAGAGAGAGAGAGAGAGAGAGAGAGAGAGAGAGAGAGAGAGAGAGAGAGAGAGAGAGAGAGAGAGACGGAGTAAACTTTTCATTCAGTAAAAGTTTCATACAACTACTATTACTATCACTACTATCACTACTACTGCTACTGCTACTACTACTACTACGATTACTACTACTACTATTACTACTACTATTACAAAGGAAATTTCACTATTATTTATCGCATTATATTTCTTTCTTTCCCTTATTTTCTACTATTACCCGACTATTACTATTACTATTACTAACCTTAACATTACTATCCTTACTACAACTATCACTATTAATACTACAAAGCAAATTTCTCTATTGTTTATTGTATATTTTTATTTATTTTTATTTTTCTACTATTAAATTAGTATTCCCTTTATTATTATTACTATTATTATTACTATTATTATTATAACTATAAATATTCCCGTTATAGGAGACGCCACTGATGACGTCACAACATTTAACTCCAAACAATGATTTTTGAACAACATCAACAAACACCAAACACAACTATAACGATAATCACAACATTTATAATAACAAAAACAACAATAATAATAATAATAATGCTTAAATAATGCGATAAAGAACAATAATAAAGGTTTTAATTAATAATAACAACACGGTGAAAATACTAGACCGAGGAATTTTAAATACCAGACCAACCATAACACTAAACTTATAATAAAAACAACAAAAATAATAATAACACTTAAATAATGCAATAAATATAAATAATAAAGGTTAATAAAGAGTAATAACAACACGGTGAATATACCAGGCCGGGGACTCTAAAATGGGGGACAAATCACAATGTTAAACCGTCACCCAGATTATACAAACACAAATCACAGACAAACAAACTCACACACAGGCCTACCCACCTAACACAAACAAGCAAACAGGCCTACGTTAATATACAGCCTCATAGAACTCCCAATAAATGCATAATAACGTAATAAAACGGTATAATAGACTAAGCCACCGCCATCAGTTCCGAAGCTTCACAGAGTCTGAAGCGAATCACCAAAACAAACAAGCTAGATTACTCCCTCATTCACTCCCTTATTTTACCATATTTAAGGGTGATTCACGTTCCCGTTAGCTTGGCGGAAACGTGTCAAGGTGTGTAAGAGTCGTATGCACCTTTGTGAAGCGTTAAATAAGGATTAAGTGCTGAAACAACTCTGAAAACAGTGACATAAGCCAGTCGCGTTTGAATATAGGTAAGTGTATATCTCTTACTCATCGTATAGGCCTATGTAATTGTGTAGGCCGTGCATGGGGGGGTATTTCCTGACCCTGGCGTGCTGGGGGAGGCAGGGGACAGCAGGGGGGGCCATCAGCGGTGCTACTAAACAATTTGATACAACCTAACATAACGTAGTAATTTCTCTTTCCTCATTTGCATCATTTAGCTAAAACTATGACCTCGTGAACTCGCCTGATTGACCCGTAGTGTGTGTGAGGTCAGTATGTAGCCTTGACCTGTGTTTATGACCCTCGAGGCACTACAAGGGGTCAGGAGAGGTCATTCACCGCTGCCACATGGAGATAGGGATTAATAAAGCTCATAATGCATTGTTCTAACACTATATAATGACCCTTAAGCGTGTTTGGTTATATAATTAGTGCCAAGAGTGCTATGCTAGGTTAATTGCAATATTAGGTTGGGTTAGTGTTAATTATGGTATGTTATTAACGTAATTTATGTGTTAATTGAGGTTATTAGTGGTAGTAATGGCACGTGTAGGTTAATTATAATGATAGCTTAGTAGTATTTAACCTAACTATTTATTTAAACATACATACTACACGTAGATTTAAAATACAGTAGTTAGGATATTGTATTTTGACTGTAATTATGTGTGTATGATGTGTTTATATAGATAATTTAACCTAACCTCACCTAACATACGTAAAATTAAAATACAATGGTTAGGATATTGTATTTTCACTGTAATTATGTTTGTATTGTGTGTGTAACTTAACCTAACCTTACCTTACCTAACACACTTAAAAATTAGAATATAATGGTTAGGATATTGTATTTTCACTGTAATTATGTTTGTATTGTGTGTGTAACTTAACCTAACCTAACTTAACCATACCTAACACATTTAAAATTCAAATACAGTGATTACAATACTGTATTTTCGCTGTAATTAACCATATTTATGTTTATATTGTGTGTGTGTGTGGCTAACTTAACCAGATCTTACCTAACTTAACCTAATGTAACCTAACTTAACTTAACCTTACCTTACCTAATGTAATCTAACTTAACCTAACCTTACCTTACCTTACCTTACCTAACTTAACCTTAACTTAAACTAACCTAACTTAACCTTACCTTACCTAACCTTACCTAACCTTAACCTAACATAACATAACTATACATTTCTGTGCATAATATATTTTAAATTAACAAATACTGGTTAATATATTGTATTTTTCATTATAATTCACTGTATTTTTGTTTGTATAATGTTTAAATGGAAGAATTTATTATTATTATTATTATTATTATTATTATTCTGTTTGTTTGATTATTTATATTAATTTCAGTGTTTTATTTATTTATTTTTTTTAGTTAATGTTGTTATGTATGTGTGTGTACGTGTTATTATATGTGTGTGTGTGTGTGTGTGTGTGTGTGTGTGTACGCGTGTTATTATTTGTGTGTGTGTGTGTACGTGTGTTATTATTTGTGTGTGTGTGTGTACGCGTGTTATAATTTGTGTGTGTGTTTGTGTGTGTACGTGTGTTATTATTTGTGTATGTGTGTGTGTACGTGTGTTATTATTTGTGTATGTGTGTGTGTGTGTGTACGTGTGTTATTATTTCTGTGTGTCTGTGTGTGTACGCGTGTTATAATTTGTGTGTGTATGTGTGTTATTATTTGTGTATGTGTGTGTGTACGTGTTATTATTTGTGTGTGTGTGTGTGTGTGTACGTGTGTTATTATTTTTGTGTGTCTGTGTGTGTACGTGTGTTATTATTTGTGTATGTGTGTGTGTACGCGTGTTATTATTTGTGTATGTGTGTGTGTGTGTGTACGTGTTATAATTTGTGTGTGTACGCGTGTTATTATTTGTGTTTGTGTGTGTACGTGTTATTATTTGTGTGTGTATGCGTGTTATTATTTGTGTTTGTGTGTGTACGTGTTATTATTTGTGTGTGTATGTGTATGCGTGTTATTATTTGTGTATGTGTATGTGTACGCGTGTTATTATTTGTGTATGTATGTGTGTGTACATGTGTTATTATTTCTATGTGTGTGTGTGTGTACGTGTGTTATAATTTCTATGTGTGTGTTTGTGTGTTTGTTCTTTGTGTTGCGATTTTCCATTTTGTCGTTTGCCGAGAAAATGTTGAATATTTGCCGTTAAATCATTATTATTTATTGTGTTAATTCCTTGTTTTATCAATACATATAAAAAAAAAAAAGATTATAATTATACTCATTCTCTGTGTAACTTACTTTTAAAACTCAAAAAACGGATTAAAAGTATTATTATTATTATTATTATTATTATTATTATTAGTTTAAATTTTTTTCTAAATACACCAAAAAAAAATGTTAGAATTATATATATATTCATTATTTTCTTCACATTCTTCACTATCATCATCATCATCATCATCATCATCATCATCATCATCATCATCATCATCATCACATTCCTTGCACACACACACACACACACACACAGGTTAAAGTTATGTGTTTGGTCAAAATTCGGAAAAGGACCCAGTCTGCATTTTTATTTTTTTATTATTTTTTTTTTTTTTAATGTGTTTTGAATTAATTTGTTTTTGTTTGTTTGTTTGTCATGTCATTTTATTTTTAT
>JAXIVD010002837.1:17500-25000 GCA_036785275.1 Cancer borealis
TATTATTATAAGTAGTTTAATTATCCACACTCATTCATTATATTCTGTGTACGTAGCTGCCTCATGTACAAATTGATGAATAATGATGATGAATAATGATGATAATGATGATGATGATGCATAATTAATGATTCATAGCCAATCATTTGTCATTACGTGGTACTCTCCCTCCTCGTACACACACACACACACACACACACACACACACACACACACACACACACACACACACATACACATACATACATACATACACAGATTGGTATGTCTAATGTCTAAATATCACTTTTATATATACACAACACATTATTATTATTATTATTATTATTATTATTATTATTATTATTGTATATCTTTGCTGTTCCCAATTTTTTATTTCTCATTATTATTATTATTCATTGCTTGATGGTGAAAAATGAATAATTGGTGTAAGATTGACTAAGAAAATAAATAAATGATGACAAAAAAAACATAATTAGTATATTACAAGATTATTATTTTGAATAATTAGTATGTTAATAAAAAAAATATAATATCGGTATAATGATAATAGGCCTAGGAAGAAAATACAAGAAGTTTATACATACAAGATATACATAGAGAAAAAAAATATGTATGTATGTATGTATGTATTGAAGAACATTTTATAACATTTCCATATATACAAAAAAAAAATACACGAGATTTATACCAAAAAACAAAATATTTATAAAAAAAAAAAAAAAAAAAACAATATTTACGTTGAATGCACGAATTAGTATAAAAAAAAAAAAAAAAAAAAAAAGTTAGTTTATAAAGAAAAAGTGAATATTTACATTAAAAAATAAAGCATAATAAATAATTCTTAAGAGATACATGTGTGTGTGTACGTATATGCATATGTATGTGCGTATATATATGTGTGTGTGTGTGTGCGTAAAAGTGGCATACATGAATATCTGCCCCGCCTTCCTAACCTAACCTTAACACTTCCTAACTTAACACATATTTATCATTTTAATTGTTTGTCATTAACTTATATGAACTTAAAAGACCACCACTACCACCACACATATAACACACACACACCAGGAAGGGATAAGGGTGAGGAGGAGGAAGGGTGAAGAAAGGAAGGAAGGGTGACAAGTAAGGATGAAGGAAGGAAAGGTTAGAAGGAGGAAGGGTGAAGGAAGGAAGGAAGGATTAGAAGGAGTAAGGATGAAGGAAGGAAGGGTGAAGGGTGAGAGAGTGCCAAGGTGACAAAAATACGAACAAAATACAAAAACAACAATTGAACGAACAAAAAAATGAAATTACCGATACTGTCAACATTATTATCATTTATTTCTACTTACTCTAAATATCACCATAAGTTTTCTGGTTTATCCCTCCCCCCCCGCCCGCCCCCCCCATTACATGATCATTACACTATCATCTTTGCCTGCCCCCTCCTCCCCCCCCCCCCCCTTTCCCTGTGGCTTACGCATTGTGGACAGTTGTAAGGAAATCATTTTAAAAGAGCCTAACCTAACGCGGCTATTTATTACGCACTCACAAAGTAGTAGTAGTAGTAGTAGTAATAAGTTAGGTTAGGTTAGTAGTAGTAGAAGTAATGATAGTGGTTGTAATAATAGTAGTAGTAGTGGTCTGTCCCTTTGTTAAGTAAGTAAGTACCTTGTAAGTATGTATGTGTGTGTGTGTGTGTGTTTTCGTGCTGTACTGTGCTAGTTTTAATCCTTTTTTTACACCTTTTGTGCCAATTATGATTAAGATAGTTTAATTTTGAGTTATATAAAAAAGTAGTAGTAGTAGTGGGAGTTTGTGTGTCAATTATAATATTTCTAAAGATACACAAAAAATATTAGGTCTAGGAATGTTAACAATGAATTTTAGTGTCAATTATAATATTTCTAAAGACATACAAAAGGGTTTTCTTGAGGTAAATAAGGAAATATTGGGTCTAGGAATAATATTAATGAACTATAGTATCAATTATAATATTTCTAAAGATATATAAAGTTTTTTTCTTGAGTTTAATAAGGAAATGATAGGTGTAGGAGTGTTAATAAGTATGAAAACATCACACATTCACTGATTTATAACATGCACGAATAAATATATATAAATGTGACTTAACCAATGCAAATGTTAACAGACGATTAGAATAAATACAATGATTTACAACACAACCTAGTAAAGAACATGTAAATCAATTGCTTCTTTGAACTAGAAAAACAAATCAATTATACAACGATTCACTGCAAAATATATATCAATTGGTGCATCTGATCACTAGAAAACTTGATGATTTCACTTATACTCGAGTAAATATGAAGAAAAAATAGTTTAAGCTTATAACCAAGTGAGCTGATAACTTGTACTTGTAAACTCACCCCAACACAAGCTAACACGAGCCTTGTACTATGAAGAGGAGGAGAAACTGATATAAATAAAGGTCTTATACTTCACTGAGAACTTCAATTATAAAGGTAAGACTAGAAGAAAAAACAGAACTAGATAGGAAATTAAGGACACATAGAGAAATAGATGAAGAGCAGAGTTAGGAAATTCACGACAGGAAAAGAGAAGAGACAGAAAATTCAATGCAATGCAGACAGAGAATGAGATGAGGTAGAAGAAGAAGAAGAATATTAAGAGGAGGAGGAGATGGAAGAAGAGAGATGATTAGGTGAAGAGAAATAAATCTAGGAGAAGAAGAAGAATGTTAGGAAGAGGAAGAGAAAAAAAGTGAGAGAATTATTATTTATGTAGTTAATTAGTTAATGCAAGAAGGAGCAAGTGCCATACAGCTATAAAAATCGACGCTATAACAATCTAAAATACAGACAGCAATAATGATATAGATACCTTTTCAATGCAATAGTCAGTCTTAAAATGACATGAGAGGTTATATAACACTATAATAATGTAATAGACAGATAGCAATAGTGATATAAATAAATGGTTTTAATATCCCAGTCCTACATGAAAACCGCAAATCTTCCTTCATACACGTGCTGTTCTGTAAATAAACACAACACAATACAACCTACCTAAGCTAACCTAATACAACCTTAAATAAACCCTAACACACACACACAAACCAAGTAGACTTAATAAAAAACAAATTAAAACACACCAAATACCATACAAATATCTCAATCTAGGTGAAAATAGAGAAATAAATAAGGAGCGAGAGAGAGAGGGAGGGAGAGAGAGACGGGCTGTGATGGAAAGGTAGAAGTGTTTACCTGCTGTACGTGTGTTTATATTGGTGTGTGTGGGCGTGTGTTGGGCGTGTGTGGGCGTGTGTTGTGTTGCAGAAGAGCCAAGGACATGGAGAAAGCAAGCAAGGCTATCAGAAGGTATGTATAAGGGAGAGTAGAGGGAATGTATAGGGGAGGGAAGGCAGGAAGGGAGAGACAAAGAGCGGAAGGAAGGAAGGGAGAGGGAAGGGAAGAGAAGGATGAAGGAATGTAAGAGAAGGAGGGAGACAAAGAGTAGAAAGAAGGAAGAATGAAAGCAAGGATGTAAAGAAAGGGAGGGAAGGACGAAACGAAGGAAGAAAGGAAGGAGAGAACAGGTTATAAAGGAAGGGAAGAGAAGGACGAAGGGAGGGGGACAGAGAGGAGAGAAAGACGAAAGGAAGGAAGGAGAGAAAGGATATAAAGAAAGGGAAATAAAGAGATAATGATAGATAGATAAATACATAGATAGAGATAAGAAAACAATGAAACAATCGCTTGAACAGAAGGGAGGAGGAGGAGGAGGAGGAAAATAATACAAAATGACAAAACAAAACTGAAATCAGGACAACTAGACAAACAAACAAAAATAAATCACAAGGACAAAAAAAAACACAAAAAACTGAACCACCACCTAACAACAAACTAAACTCAAACTAACCTAACTAAACCGTCTGTCTCCCCATCCGCTCTCAGGTCTGGGGTACGTTTGCGATCCCTTTCCAGCGGACACGGCGATCTACAAATGGTAATATCTCAACTAGGAGAAGTACGATCCACTTTTAAAGCCTTTGCTATCGCTCAGTCTACAGCAGCTGAGGATTTATTACGTTGGTCAGGCGGGAGTAACAGCGGGGGAGGACAGGAGAACAGAGCTATTGAAGAAACTTTTGCACACCTGGCCGAGCTGTCTGTACTGTGGTCCGAGGTGCAGAAAGACTTTGCAGGTGAGAGAGAGAGAGAGAGAGAGAGAGAGAGAGAGAGAGAGAGAGAGAGAGAGAGAGAGAGAGAGAGAGAGAGAGAGAGTAAACAGACACTTATTTATACGTAGAGACAGAGAGACAAACCCACACAATGAGAAAAAACTTAACCTCATCCCCCCCTCCTCTTCTTCCTTCTCTTCCTACACCCCCTTCTCCTCCTCTTCTTCCTCCTCCACCACCACCACCTCATCCTCTTCTTCCATCTCCTCCTCTTTCTCTACCTCCTCCTCCACCACCACTACCTTCTCCTCCCTTATTTCCTCCCTCTTCCTCCTCGACCACCACCACCTCCCTTCTCCACCACCTCCTCCTCCACAGACCAGCTGAAGGAGTACAGGACGCAGTATGAGCTGGTCCTCGAGGGAGAGAAACACGTGACAGATGCAAGGGAAGTGTTGACCTTAAGGGAACAGAGGGAAGGCAAGCTGAGGAGAGACTTGAAGAGAGCCAGCAAGAAGGTGAGAGAGAGAGAGAGAGAGAGAGAGAGAGAGAGAGAGAGAGAGAGAGAGAGAGAGAGAGAGAGAGAGAGATTGTTTCGTCATATATAAGAACATTAATATGAAAGCATGAAAGAAGAAACATATGTTAGACAATGATAAGGAAAGGTTGTAATGAATGAGATGAAATATAGATGACAGAAAATCGAATAAAAAACAAACACACACACACACACACACACACACACACACACACACACACACACACACACACACACACACACACACACACACACACACACACACACACGTAAACCTAACCTAAACTCCCCATTCCAGGCACCAGTGGAAGAAGTCTGCATGTTGAAAGAGAAACTAGGACAGGCTGAGAGGTCACGAGACTTAGCACACCTTGACGGTAAGCACACACACACACACACACACACACACACACACACACACACACACACACACACACACACACACACACACACACACACACACATATAAGAGGACGTGATTGCTAGCCTTTCACTTCTGTTATTTACACACACAAACATGATAATAATAATAATGATAGTAGTAGTAGTAGTAGTAGTAGTAGTAGTAATAGTAATAGTAGTAGTAGTGGTATTATTATTATTATTATTATTATTAGTAGTAGTAGTAGTAATGTTATTATTATCATTAGTAGTACAGTAGTAGTAATAATAATTAAAATAGTAGTAGTAGTATCATCATCATCATCATCATTATTAGTATTAGTAGTAATATCAGCTCTAGGTTTATTTACTCAGTGGTTAATATAACAAAAGTATAATGAAGTATATACACATAAGATCTGTGTGTAATGTAATGATTGATAACAGTAATAATGATCATAGTAGTAGTAGTAGTAGTAGTAGTAGTATATTATCATTATTAATAGTAGTATAATCTGTGTTTAATTCCCCCAGTTGTTGAGCGCGTGGGTGAGAATGAGGCTGTTAAGATGATCCGAGTGAAGGAAGGTTTGGTTAAGCTCGGCACGGCTTACTGTGAGTTGGCGCACAAGTGTTTGGTCATCTTCAGCGCACACAAGGACATTGCAACACAACTACCAGACGTACACGACAGAGACCTACACGGTGTTAAGTATACAGGTGTGTGTGTGTGTGTGTGTGTGTTTTGATAAATAGATAGACAAAATAAAATGATATAAAACAAAAATATACATACATAGATAAATTGATTGACAAAATATAATAAGAATACAAACAAAACAATAATTACACAACCCCACACTAGTCAGGCCTATAACCCCCCCCCCCCCCCCCCCCCCCCCGTAGGTGCTGGAGCTGCCTCACGCTGCGTTCAACAAGCTAAGGAGAGAGTCCACGCTTACCGCCGGAGCAGCACCTCCCCCCCAAAGCACCTTCCCCCCCACCCAGGCGACCCCCCACCCCCCTACACCCCCACCAACCACTCCACCAACCACCTCCCCCCACCACGCTACCCAACAGCCCCCTCCCACCCCCACCCGCCCATCACCCACAGCCCTTCACTACCAGAGGACCACACCCCGCCATACGCCCCCCCCCAACCCTCCCCACACTCTAACAGCGCCCCTAACCTAGCTGATGACCCCCCACCCCCCCCACACACCTTCCCACAACATACCCCCCTCGCTGGGCATGAGAGGTCAAGTTTTACCGACACAACCTTTCACCCGGACACCTCTGCCTCTTCCCCTGACCTGGCCCGCCCCCCCCACACCTACCAGCCCCCCCTACATACCCCCCCCTATGACCCCTACTATGATTGGCTGCCGGGGGAGGACGGGGCGGCCAATGACTGGAGAGACAGAAACAACGGACGACGCGACAGCAGCACGACAAATATAAATGACACGAAGGGTGGTACGAACGCGACGAACTCTGGTATGTATCCTGTATTGAACGGGTACACGGAGACACCCGCCCCCGTTCCCCTGCAGCCTCCCCCGGCCTCGGTTCGGCCTCGGGTGGGCAGGAACCCTTTTTGCGATTCTGAGGAGGAGGTGGGGGAGGAGGAGGAGAGGGGGGAGGGGGGTGTGGCCAGCCTATCAGGAGCATTGAAGAAGACTGCTATAAGGTAGTAAACACGCACATACATACGCACACGAACGGACGCACATGCATTGGTCTTGTACGTCTTCGTGTGTGTGTGTGTGTGTGTGTGTGTGTGTTTTAATAGCTCAAAGATTTGCAAAGAAAGTGCCGTATTTTTATATTAAATTTATGCCATTTATCATTATTATTATTATTATTATTATTATTATTATTATTATTATTATTATTATTGGTACTACTTCCATGACTATTTTCTTTATATTTTCTGTATTTATGAATTAATTAATTTATTTGTTTATTCATGTATTGATTTATTTACATGTATAGAAAATTGAACGAGTGTTTCAAGCCAGACTAACATAGAAAAAAAAATCATATTGCCAAAAAACACACAAGTCAACTATTAAATGATGATTATTTTTATATATTATTACTATTATTACACATCATTATAATTGTAATGATGAAAAAGTGCCAATGGAACCTTAGATATTATAAATACATAAGGATTTGAAATGATTGGATTATGAAAGGGCTAAACAATCCACACTAACTAATAATAATGATAAATTTACAATACAATAAATAAAAACACGATGAATTATAGTCAATTTGATGCTGATTTCATGTTCAAATTAAATGTCAAAAAAATATATATATACAGAACATTAATGAAATCTGATTAAATATATATAAAGTGAATAATTGAATAAGAAATACGTTAACAGGACGAAGATTAATGATAAACTCTTGTTGTGTAAATTTC
>JAXIVD010002837.1:30000-35000 GCA_036785275.1 Cancer borealis
AAACAGCCATACATACTCACACAGTCATACATACCCTTATACACTCTCAAACAGCCATACACAGTCATAGAACCTCACACACACATCCCGCATAGCCTCAAACACGCACACACCCACCCACACAGACCCAAACACACACACACGTACCTTCCATAGTGTGCCCTTAACAAACAGTAGAGTGTTGAGTAGTTTAGTTTCTCTCTTGTAGTTTCGTTCCCTGACAAACATCAGTTCCACCATTCGCATACCAACGTGCTGGCCGAGGTCTGACAGCCTGGAGGAGAGATGAAGAGAGGTGAAAGAGAAGAGAGGTAAGGGAGGGAAGAGTGAGGGAGAGGTAAGAATGAGATAAGTGTAAGGAAGATATGAGGAGAGAATGAGAATGTGAGGGAGAGAGATGAATAAGAAGTAAGGGAAAGGTTATATCAATTCTTCTTCTATTTTTCTCCTTTTCTCTTTCTCTTTCATAAAAAAATAATACACACACACACACACACACACACACACACACACACACACACACACACACACACACACACACACACATACACACACACATAAACATATCCACTTACTTTTGGTGCAGGTCTCCCACACTCTGCACTCTGTTGTGTGAATATTGCACCATTTCAGCAAACAGCAAGGCGTAGGCTGTACCGCTCACCTCTGTCTTGCCACGACTCAACGACTGGTGGTGGGGGGAGTAGTAGTAGTAGTAGTAGTAGTAGTAGTAGTAGTAGTAGTAGTAATAGAAGAAGTCGTTTTAGTAGTATAGCAAAAGTAATAGTAGTAGTAAAGGTAGTAATAAATTGAAGGAAGGAGAGGTAGATCAAGAGAGGAAAGAATAATGATAGAGTAAGAGAGAATATGATGAAAAGAGAGAAAAAAAAGGCAAATACAATTATAATAACAATACATCAAAACTTCACAATTCATAATAATAATAAATTTACCTTGTCAAGAATAGACGGTCTTTGCTTACTGCTACTCATCCTGACTGCTGCTGCTGCTGCCTGCCTGCTACTCTCTCTCTCTCTCTCTCTTGTAGGATCTGAAATGAACTTAATTAGTATCACTTGACACAATAGTAGTAGTAGTAGTAGTAGTAGTAGTAGTAGTAGTAGTAGCAGCAGTGGTAGAAGTAGTAGTAGTAGTAAGACAGGGAACGTAATATTTATCTCTATATATACACCATAATACATTACTATTTCTCTTTAAAATAAGCAAGAAGACACCAGCGTATGTTTACCTTAATGTAAGTAAATAAGTATATGTAAAACACTTAATAAATAGACGAAATAAGTCAATTAATTCTCACGTAAACAAAGTGGGAGGCTGGTAGGCTGTCTCTCTTTCTTTATCTCGGAGCCGAATAATATGAAAACAATGACATTAAAACCAAACTATTTTTTAAGCTAAATAATATATATGAGTCAACTGTAAAGGAAGCTGTTGTAATGGTGTGCGTGTTAAAAATGATTGATAGGATGTGTATAAGGTATGTGATTAGTTTTAGCCGAAACCGAAGTATATAATGAGTGTCAACAAAATCTGTAATGCCTGACACCCAACGTAAGTCCAAGTCCAAGAGTGTGTTTTGGAATACATTATATACTATATAAATCACTAGTTGTTTTCTATTATAATTTCCAATATGTTAAATTTTTATATTACATAGAGATATATATTATACAAAAGTAACTGTTTGCTTAATGGTTACGTAACAACTGGTATAGTTGATCAATATGTAATAATAACGTTATCTGCTGGAAAATAAGGTCTATATTTTATCATGCGGTAATGAAGTGTATGAGTAAGTTTTCTTGTATTATAACCGTGTTCTCTAATTTATGTATTGATCATTGCTTATTCAACACTCCCACTGCCAGACGCAAGATGATACAGCATCCTATCCTCTTATCCTTCCTCATCTATCTTATTCTCATTCTTCCTCTTTCACTATGATTATTTTCCTCCTATCTCTCATTATAAATCTCATGTTCTTGTCTTCCTCCCTCCCTCTCATCTTTTTATTCTTCCTCTATTATTTTATCTGTAATTACTTTCTTCCTTCAGCTTCATATCTCTTATTCTAATTTCCTTCTTCGCCTAACTTTCCCTCTCTATCCTTCCTTCCCATCTACTACAGTATTATTCTTATTTTTCCTTTTCAACTTCCTTGTTACCCCAACCTCCGTCCTCACTTTCTTCCCCCAAATTCCTCTCTATTTTCTGATATTCTTTCTTCAAATTTCTCTTTCTATGCTTCCTTCAACTTTATTATTATTTTTTCTATTCTTACCCAACTTCACATTTTTTTTTAACATTCTTCACCCAACTACTTATTAATCTATTCTTTCCCTAACTTCCTTTTATCTATTCTCCCAACTTCATTTTCTTTCCCTTCCCCTTAACTAACTCTACCATTATCTTTACTTCTACAACTTTCTTTCTCTCATCTTTCCTGACTTTCTCATTATCTTTTCACAAACTGTCTTCCCCAAACACATTTAAGGCTTATTTTACAGTAATTCTAAATGATAACTTCGCTTTGACCAACTCTAAGATGACACTTTTCCCTCACTTTAAGGAGAAGGAAGATGGATAGACAGAATAAATTGAGAGAGAGAGAGAGAGAGAGAGAGAGAGAGAGAGAGAGAGAGAGAGAGAGAGAGAGAGAGAGAGAGAGAGAGAGAGAGAGAGAGAGAGAGAGAGAGAGAGAGAGAGACACACAGCATCATACATACATATATATATCACAAACAATACAAATAAACACTAAATAATTGAAGGGAAAAACAACCATTTATCAACATCATTTTTTTCCATTTTTAATAATAACATTTACGACTTTCCAAAATCTTGCATCCATAATCATCATCATCATCATCATCAATAATAATTCACAACATTTCATTCATTCAATCATTTATTCACTCGAGTCAAGTCAAATTAATTTTTTTTTTTGTATAATATTTAATCCTCAATCTCTCATATCTTTTTTTTGTGTGTATAATAATTATCTTTTTTGTATTTTATATTTTGAGTTTGCATTCTTCTAAGTCATTGTTGTTGTTATAATAGTTGTAGTTGTAGTTGTAGTTGTAGTTGTTGTAGTTGTTGTTGTTGTTGTTGTTGTTGTTGCATAAAACCAACACACATACATACGTACACAGCGTCACGATTTCACTGGACAAAAATACAAAACAATATCTGTACAATATATTACACTTGCAAAATAAAATGAGATTTACCTCAAAAAAGAGTCGTCCTCTCTTTATTTATTTACCTAGTTTATGTATTTTTTATCTATTTATTTTTATTTAGTATTTATTTATTTATTATTTATTCTTTTGTATCTTGATGGTTGTTTGTTTGTTTGTTTGTTTGTTCCAGGAGGGAGATGCCGCGGGGGGGGGAGGAGGAGGGGGGAACGGGGGGGCGGCGGGTTCCTGTACTATTTCGACACCTTCTGGAAATATAAAATGGGGGTGAGAAGGGGGAGGGAGGAAAGGAAGGAAGGAAGGAAGGAAGGAAGGAAGGAAGGAAGGAAGGAAGGAAGGAAGGAAGGAAGGAAGGAAGGAAGGAAGGAAGGAAGGAAGGAAGGAAGGAAGGAAGGAAGGAAAGAAAGAAAGAAGTGAGCAAGGAAGAAAGTAGTAGTAGTAGTAGTAGTAGTAGTAGTAGTAGTAGTAGTAGTAGTAGTAGTAGTAGTAATAGTAGTAGTAGTAGTAATAGTAGTAGTAGTACAGTATATCATTATCACTAAATGTAGTATATCATTCATGCTGTCTATACCTTCAGACGAAATAAAATCACTATAAACACAATCCCAAATCATTATATTCATACCTACATTGCGTTTAAGACAGTATTAATAGTAGTCTAAGGTACAAGTATGCAACAGTATAAACACAATGTAATATAAGTGATCATGTTTATATCTACATTGTATTTAGGGCAGTATTAATAGTAGTCTAAGGTATAAATATGCATCAGTATAAAGACAAGGTACACATGTTTATACTTACGTTGTGTTTAGGGCACAGAGACTTGAATGTGTGAGTGTCTAGCGTCCAGTTGAGGTGTGCAGCGCAGGGCACGTGTACCAGCAGGCTGCACCCCTTACCCAGGCACCCAACTGTGGCACCAGCCTCGTGGCAGTGATGGCACACCTAGGGGGGGAAGGGCAGGGTGAGGTAAGATTTTGGTATTATAGTTAACAAAATACACACACACATACACACACACACACTAAAACACACTGGATTATAGTAGATTTAGAGACAGACGGGACAGTACAAACATAACTCTTAAGCCCGTATATTACAACTAGCTAAACACACACACACACACACCCTGAAACACACACACAGGTACACACACCAATACTTACACTCTCCTGCGCTAAGGTGACAGCTTCCTCTAGGCCGGACAATTTGCTATTACTGACATGCACACCGGGTCCCCACACCAGACAACATTCGTGCACCCAACACTCCGTTCCTGGGGGCTGCTCTGGGGCTGGGGCGGGGTTGTGCACGACCGGGGCGGGGGCGGGGGTTTGGGTAGGAGGTCCAGGTACTCCTAAAGATATTGCAGTCCCCGAGGCGTTCGGTGGGGACTGCTGTGTGCTGTTGCCTTCCTTTACGTTTGTGTGTGTGTGTGTTTGTGTGTGTACGTGTGGTGTGGGTGTGGTGGTGGTGGTGGCTGTGGTGGTGTGTGTGGTGGTGTGTGTGGTGGTGGTGGTGGGGGTGGTGGGTGGGGGGGACAGCGTGGGATCCTTCACTCCTGTCCGACCCTGAGAAGAGAGTAAAAGGTTGGGTTAGGTTGAGTCTCTCTCTCTCTCTCTCTCTCTCTCCTCTCTCTCTCTAAACACACACACACACACACACACACACACACACACACACACACAAGCACATAACAATTATACATTCATGACACAACGACAGAGAGAGAGAGAGAGAGAGAGAGAGAGAGAGAGAGAGAGAGAGAGAGAG
>JAXIVD010002837.1:45000-53323 GCA_036785275.1 Cancer borealis
GTGTTTGGTTAGGTTAGTGTATGTGTGTGTTTGGTTAGGTTAGGGTGTGTGTGTGTGTGTGTGTGTGTGTGTGTGTGTGTGTGTGTGTGTGTGTGTGTGTGTGTGTGTGTGTGTTCACTGTCACAGTCTGCTGCTGGCCTCTCTCGAGACAGCCGGCCGTCCCCCTATGGAAAGAGCTCAGAGCTCATAGTGACCAATCTTTGGGTTGGACCGAGACCACTCACACACAACACACCGGGACAACGAGGTCACAACCCCTCGACTTACATCCCGTACCAACTCACTGCTAGGTGAACAGGGGATACACGTGTGTGTGTGTGTGTGTGTGTGTGTACCTACTCACTGCTAGGTGAACAGAGGCTACACGTGAAAGGAGACTCGCCCAAATATTCTCCGTCCGCCCAGGGGATCAAACCCTGGCCCCTCGGTTGTGAGCCGAGTGCGTTAACCACTACGCTAGCGGACCGTGTGTGTGTGTGTGTATATATGTGTGTGTTTGCTTAGGTTTGAGTGTGTGTGTGTGTGTGTGTTTCTTGTTTTATTATTATTATTATTATTATTTTTGTTTATTGTAAGCTGTGGATTGAAATAATTAATACAAATAAATAGTTTTAAATAAATAAATATATATATATATATATATATATATATATATATATATATATATATATATATAAATAAAATCATGAGCTTCAGTAACTATTTCAACTTTGTATTTCATTATTATTATTATTATTATAATTATTATTATTATTATTATTGTTGTTGAGTAAAAAATAGTAATAGTAGTAATATTTTCAAAACATATCTATATACACATAGCATTTTTGTCTTATACTAATACACACACACACACACACACACACACACACACGGTAAATACATACACACACACACACACACACACGGTAAATACATACACACACACATACACACACACACGGTAAATACATACACACACACACACACACGGTAAATACACACACACACACACACACACACACACACACACACGGTAAATACACACACACACACACACACACTAGGTAAATATAGACACACATACACACACACACACACACTAGGTAAATACACACACCCACACACACACACACACAGAATGAAGGCAAAGAATATACATCAAATAAAAGAAAAACTGTACACACATAGATAGACACACACACACACACACACACACACACACACACACACACACACACACGTACTTGCAAATTGGTTCAGGGCCGTGGCATACTGGGCAAAATTACGCTGTCTATCACCCATCGTGAACCCTGTAATGAGGGGAGGGAGGATAATTAGTTACATTAATTAATATAAGTTACAAGTTTCAGTAATTACATATATCATTATTAGCTCTCTATATATATTATTAATTATGTATTATTATAAGCTATATATATATATACATCATTAGGAACATAGATGATTAGGTTCCATGTATCATTAGTGAAGATAATTATTAGTTCCACAGATATGTTGAACGAAATTAACTGACAAAAACAAGTGAAAGATATAATTTTTAATAATAAACACATTGAATTTTATAGTTTTTTTTTTTTTTTTTTTTTTTATAATATTCCTTGTATTGTGTTTTGTATTCTGATTCTATGTCACTTTGGTTAAATACGTTAAGTTAATATTCTAATACTTTCAATAAACTTAATACATCAATCTATCAAGTTCTATTTAATATTTATAATGTTTCTAACTCTATTTATGTCTATCTAAGTTGTGTCAATATGTTGAACTTATATTTCAAAACTTTCATCTATATAGACACGTAATATTTCCATTTGATCAACTTTCTCTCATTGACTATTGCATTTCTAGGCCTATGAATGCCTATGTAAACTTTATCAATATGTTTAAGTAATATTCAATCATTTTCATTTATATATACACGTAATATTTCAATTTTATCAAGTTTATTTCATTTATTATTGTATTTCAAAGCCTATTAATGCCTATCAATAAACGTAACTAATATTCAATGGTATCCAATCCTATATAAAGTTACATTCATTTCCTTATAGTATTTATAAGATTATTTGTGTTTATTTTGAACATTAAATTGATCTAATATTATCATGGATTCAATTAAAATCACATTAATACTACAATTACTATATTTTTTGTGATTAGTGAAGATAATTTAATTGGAGTTTAGGTTAAGTTCATTACAACTCTCTCTCTCTCTCTCTCTCTCTCTCTCTCTAATCTAACCTAACTTAACCTAGCAACAAGAACTGAAATCATAACACAATATAAATACTATCAAGAGAGAGAGAGAGAGAGAGAGAGAGAGAGAGAGAGAGAGAGAGAGAGAGAGAGAGAGAGAGAGATGGAAAGGAAAGTTAGAAAAGAGAAAGAAGGGAAGGAAAGAAAGAAAGAGAGAGAAAGAGAGAGAATGGAGAGAAGAAAGTGAGGTGAGGTAAGAATGGAGGGAAGATTGACAGAAGTGGAGGTAAAATCAGGAGGAAAGAGAGGGGAGAGATGGAGGAAAGTGATGGAGGAGGGAAGAGGAAGAGAATGTGAATAAATATAAATGAAATAAACAAAACAATAAATGAAATAATAATAATAATAATAATAATAATAATAATAATAATAACACACACATATACATACATACACATACGTACACACACCAATCTAATAACGTCCATATGTAGGTAAACTTGTACCCATACACATACACGTACACATAAACAAACGTGCACATACACACGTACACATACACACGTACATGTATACATATAAATGAATAAACGGGATAAAAAAAAAAAATATATATATAAACAATAATAATAATACATACATACATACAAACATACGTACACAAACACACACCTACATACCTACACAAACACACATACGTACCCAAACACACACATACGTACACAAACCAAAACCCACACACACACAAACATAAGAACCCAAAAACATACATACACAAAACACACATACATACATACATACACATGGCGGTCACACACACACATACACACACACACACACACACAAACGTACACAGACACACACACACATCTCCCACGCCCAGTACACATAACCCAAGTCCACCCCACGTCTACACGCCCACCAGCCACACCCTTAGACCCAGCTAAGGGCATCAAGGCCACCCTATGAAGCCACCCTTAGAAAATAATGAAAATAATCAATACAACCAGCAAGGAGGGATGGAGGCAAGCGAGGCGGGGATGAGAAGCAGTTATAATGTCGTAAATACATCTTTACACACTCTCCTCACACCTCTTACCATGTGGACATTATTCCTGGCCACCTCTCACACCATGCTGATGCTGCCACGCTAACTACTGCACCGCTAATCACGCTAATTCCGTGTCGTCCTTGAGTGTGTGTGTAGAATAATGCTAAGGTTGTTGCGCCGCCCGCCAGATGGCTCCACTAAACCATAGAGCACGGATTATTTACAAGGGAAACCATGATAATTGTTATATATAGACCTGTTTATTTAATTATTTATTCATTTATGTGTTTGTTGTGTTCAAATGTGTTATAAATTGTGAGGTTTATCTGTTATTTATTCATTTATTGGTTGGGTTTAGGTGAGGATATAGGCTTTCAATGGTACCACTCAAATTGTTATGCCTATTACAATTATTTATTTATATATCTAATTATACTTTTGTCATTCCTAAAAGTATTATAGAATGTTAGTTTTATTTAATATGTATTTATTTGTTAGTAAGATGACGCGGACCATGTTTGCATTAACAGGGAAACCAATGCAATTATTATACATAGGTTTATTTGTTTATATATTGACTAAATTATACATTCTATCTTACCTATATGTATCTCAAATGATGTATTATAGTCATTATATATTCGTTTGTTAGTTAAGTATAGGAGAGCATGTAGGCTTGCTAAGGGGAACTAGTCTAATTATTATACTTAAACCTATTATTAATTGACTAACTTATCATACCTTTACGATGGTTAAGTTCGGTTGTAAATGAAGTGTTTTGATAATTATACATATATTTATTAGTATGGTCAAGGATATTATCTTATTATAATGATGGTCTTCTACTTGATACAGAATAGGAGGAGGAAAGGGAGGAGGAAGAGGATGATGACGAGGAGGAGGAGGAGGAAGAGGAGGAAGAGGAAGAGGAAGAGGAGTAATCATCATTTTGTAAGGCACACTACATAATAATATAATAAAAACGAGGATAAGAAGGAGAGAAAAAAGGCGAGGAGGAGGAGGAGGAGGAGGAGGAGGAGGAGAAGAAGAACATAAGAAGAACATAAGAATATAAGGAGGCTACAAAAGTCCAATTAGCCTACTCGAGGTAGTTCCTGTGAACCTCAAAACACCCACTACCATCTATCATCGCTGTCCATGAATTTATCCAACCTATTCTTAAAACAACCTATACATTTTGCACTCACCACATGACTGCTGAGCCGATTCCACTCGTCTACTACCCTATTAGTGAATCAATTCTTCCCTATCTCTTTCTTGAACCTGAATTTTTCTAGCTTGTAACCGTTCGTTCGTTCGTTCGTTCAACCTGGACCACTAACTATGAGTACCTTACTTATGTCCCCCTTATTGAATCCCTTGACCCATTTATACACCTCAATTAGGTCTCCTCTCTACCTGCGTCTTGCTAGTGAGTGTAGCTGAAGGCGCTTTAATCTATCTTTATAAGCCAAGTTCCTGATCCTATGTATCATCTTGGTCACTCTTCTCTGTATGGCTTCTAACCTGTATATAACCTATTTATATTTATATTTCTAATGACTAGATATAGTTAATGATATATATTTAGTGTATTATTAACGGATTTATTGGTATATTTCATGGTAATTGTTTTAAAATGGCCTTGCATGTTGGAATAATGATATCTCTACATTGATTATTGTTTTTTAATGAATAATAATGGTGCATGATGTATATTTTGTGTATAATTAACTTATTTATTACTCTATTTCATGATAATTACGTGTTTCAATGTTGTAATAATGATATCGTAATTATTGTTTTCTAATGATTAATAATGGTGTATGATGTTTATTTAATGTTTTATGTATGTACTTATATTAAAGTAAGGCATTATTTTGCGTTCCAATGCTACACTCTAATATACTTGTATTACACAATGTAACAATTATTTCGGCACTTGTAAAATTTCTCTTCCTTGGGTAAAACATATTAAGTTTATTATAAGTATTATGTATCTATTAATTATAAGTTTTAAGAGAAGTATGTGTATGTATATGAAAGGGAGACTTATTTATTGAGCTATGTCATTTCAACCGTTATTTCGGTTCCTAAGTTATAGTTCTGTAATATATAAACTTACTGTATGTTTTGTATTTTGTGTAGTATAAATATATTTGTGTTTATTTATAAGAGTATGGCGTGTTTTAAGGGAAATTAATCTAAATAGCAATAATAAAAAAGGGCGTGTTTGCCTTTGTAACGGATCACTATTACTGTATTCTGAACTATCATGTCTGTAAGTCCTGATGTATATATGTATTGATGTATGTACGTATGTATTGATGTACGTAAGTATGTATGTATATATGTATTGATGTATGTATAGATGTATGTATGTATTGATGTATAGATGTAACGATAGATTGATGTATAAATGTATAAATGTATATATTCATTATTACATATAGAAATACAAACAGAGAAAGAATGATAAGTACATAAAACAAATATTCACAGGTTAAAAAGGAATATAATTATACTACACATATTATATAATAGTTATTCCTAATGATGTGTGTAAAATAAATGAAATATATACGTATTAATAACATTCGAGTTAAAACAAAAATATTCTCGGGTATAATTTTTTGTATATAATTTCATCATTCATGTGTGTGTGTGTGTGTGTGTGTGTGTGTGTGTGTGTGTGTGTGTGTGTGTGTGTGTGTGTGTGTGTGTGTGTGTGTGTTTTCTGTGTTACAATAATGTGTAGTAATAGTAATGATAATAATAACAATAACAATAATAATAATAACAATAACAATAATAATAATAATAATAATAATAATAATAATAATAATAATAATAATAATAATATGAAACAAAGATACAAAGAAACAAGAATAGGAAAAGAAATAAGAAAGAAGAAGAAGAAGAAGAAGAAGAAGAAGAAGAAGAAGAAGAAGTAAAAACAAAATAACACCCTATAATATATATATGAGAGAGAGAGAGAGAGAGAGAGAGAGAGAGAGAGAGAGAGAGAGAGAGAGAGAGAGAGAG
This sequence comes from Cancer borealis, assembly GCA_036785275.1. Lineage (NCBI taxonomy): Eukaryota > Metazoa > Arthropoda > Malacostraca > Decapoda > Cancridae > Cancer > Cancer borealis. Next base: position 51,296 of record JAXIVD010002837.1, read on the forward strand.
AGAGAGAGAGAGAGAGAGAGAGAGAGAGAGAGAGAGAGAAAGAGAGAGAGAGATAAACACCGAGAGAGAAAGAAAGAAAAACACCAAGAGAAAGAGAGACGAAAAAAAAAAATACGAAGAAGCGAAAGAAAAAAATATTGAAGATGAGGAAGAAATATTTATAGCGAAGAGGTAAGGGCAAGGCAAGCATAGGAGGAGGAGGAGGAGGAGGAGGAGGAGGAGGAGGAGGAGGGAGGAGTAGATGACCTCTCACCTCCGATGGCTTTCGGCACAAAAAAACAGGTCGGTAGGTTAGGTGGCGCCGCCTAAACTATTTTTGGTGACTTCGGCGCGACAACCTATCTCGGCTCTAAGTACCTACAGCCTCTATTTTGTATATTATAAAGGTGTGAGAGGTGTGAGGGTAGTTATGTAGTGTAAATAAATGTTATGTGTTGTTTTGTTGGTGTTTTGTGTTAAAGAAATTGTGTGTTTGTGTTTGTAGTGTGTTTGAGCCGAGTTGGTTTGTGTGTCGAATGTGTTTTTGTTATGTTTTGATCCGTGTGTGGCAACAGTTTTCTCTTTTTCTCTCTCTTTCTCGTGTGTGTGTGTGTGTGTGTGTGTGTGTGTGTGTGTGTGTGTGTGTGTGTGTGTGTGTGTGTGTGTGTGTGTGTGTGTGTGTTTCATATCCTTCTTATTCTCTAGACGTCTCAAAAATAATACGATTTTACACACACACACACACACACACACACACACACACACACACACACACACACACACACACACACACACACACACACACATACATACACATACATTCACACATTTTATAATAGACGTACATGTGTATACATTAGCATACATACATAGATTTAGATGTCATCGCATTTGAACGAGAGAGAGAGAGAGAGAGAGAGAGAGAGAGAGAGAGAGAGAGAGAGAGAGAGAGAGAGAGAGAGAGAGAGAGAGAGAGAGAGAGAGAGAGTGTAGAGATAGAATCCAACTTTCATCAATCATTTTTGTGTTACCATATATAAGTTTGTCTGTATGTATGTATGTCTGTGTCTATCTATGTGTCTGTATGTGTGTGTGTGTGTGTGTGTGTGTGTATGTATATCTGCATGACTGTCTGTCTGTCTGTCTGTGTCTCTGCCTGTATGTGTGTGTCTGTGTGTATGTATGTATGTATGTATGTATGTATGTATAGTACAATATAATCATCATCATTATTAACTATATAATCTCAATATAAAAATCTAATCAATTAATAATAAAAAATAAATAAATAAATAAATAAATAAATAAATAAATAAATAAATAAATATAGATGGAACATAATTTAATAATATAAATACCATGAAATAAGTAAGAGAGAGAGAGAGAGAGAGAGAGAGAGAGAGAGAGAGAGAGAGAGAGAGAGAGAGAGAGAGAGAGAGAGAGAGAGAGAGAGAGAGAGAGAGAGAGAGAGAGAGAGAGAAAAAAAAAAACTAGACAAAAACAGAAATAAAATATATATAAACCCAAATTCCAACACACAAAAAAAAAAAAAAAAAAAAAAAAAAAATTCAATAACACGAAAAAAAAAAAAAAAACACCCAATTATTTTTTACAACTTAAAAAAACAAAAAAACAACAACAACAACAACAACATAGGCCTTCAAACCCCCTTCAACCCCCCTTAACCCCCCTTCAAGCCACTACCTAACCCCTTAGTCCCCTACCTAACCCCCCTCAACCCCCTCAAACCCCTTTCAATCTCCCTCAACCCCGTATCTCCACTTAAACACCCCCTTAACCCCCTACCTAACCCCCCTTAACCCCCCCAACCCCCTCAATCCCCTTCAAATCCCCTTCAATCTCCCTCAATCCCCTACCAACCCCGCCCCAAGATCCCCTTACATACATCAGTCTATAATAATAATAATAATAATAATAATAATAATAATAATAATAATAATAATAATAATAATAACAATAATAATAAATAAATAAATAAATAAACTTATCAATAATATTTCCTTAACATCAAAAAACACATCAAAATTC
>JAXIVD010002838.1:0-22500 GCA_036785275.1 Cancer borealis
TCTCTCTCTCTCTCTCTCTCTCTCTCTCTCTCTCTCTCTCTCTCTCTCTCTCTCTCTCTCTCTCTCTCTCTCTCTCTCTCTCTCTCTCTCTCTCACGTGGCGAAGAAAAAGAGGACATGGAAAATTGCAAAAATAAATGTATATATATATATATATATATATATATATATATATATATAATATATATATATATATATATATATATATATATATATATATATAAGAAAATTAAAAGTTGAAATTCACTGTAGTTTATATTATTTGTTTTGTTACCTCAGACTTTATACAAAACCTGAGAGAGAGAGAGAGAGAGAGAGAGAGAGAGAGAGAGAGAGAGAGAGAGAGAGAGAGAGAGAGAGAGAGAGAGAGAGAGAGAGAGAGAGAGAGAGAGAGTAATGAAAAATGAAGGATAAACGAAGAAAAAAGAAGAGAAGCAAAGAGATATGTAGAACAAATAGAGAAAAAAGAAAGAATCTAATAGGCTTATTAACTAAAAAATGAGATCATTAATAAGAGAATGAGAATACAGATAACAAAGGATAAAGAAAAGGAATAAGAAAGAAAACTGATGATAAAGGAAAGGAGTGAAGAGAAGAAGGGAAGGAGAAAAAACAAAAGAAAGAAGGGAAGGTAGAAGGAGGAGGAGAAGTAAGAGAAAGGAAGGGAGAAATGGAAGGAGGAAAAGAGAAAGAGGAAGAAGTGAAGAGGGAAAGGAGGGGAGGAAGAGAAAATTAAAAATTAGTTAATTATATTAAATTCTAATTCAATACATCAACGAATAAACTTACTACTACTAATAATAATAATAATACTAGACATACCTGCCATCACAACCACCACAGCTGCTTCTGATACCACTACCATCACTACCTCCTACCACCACCACCACCACCACCTTCCTCTTAGCTACCAAACAAGCAAATAAATGAGGGAAGCTTGTTTGAGAGTTAATGCTGATGTGGTTATAAAGTAGAGGTACCAGTGTGGAAGGAGGAATCAAACTGGCGTGGTGAGGAGGTTAATCTAGGTTAAATAATAATAATAATGATAAAAGCAAATCGAAGTGAAATGATATTTAAAGCAAATTGAATAGCTAATATAATAATGAAAAGATAATAATAGGAAGAAAGAAAATATAAGTAAAATAAGAATGATAAAAGGAAATTTAAGTGAAGTAATAAGAGAAGAAAATCTAAGTGAAATAATAAATAGGAACAAAAAGAAATATAAGTTAAATATTAATGATAACAGGAAATCTAATTGAAATAATAAAATGATGATAGTCACTTTTCTTAGTACAGTCTGTCTCCTCAATATATACCTCATTCACGCTAAACTACTTATTTACAGTTACTCAACAGTTAACTACAGCTAAACTAACTTATTCTACTTCTCTACAGTTACTCTAGAGTTAACTACAGCTAAACTAACTTACTCTACTTCTTTATAGCTACTCTACAAATAACTACAATTATACTAACTTACTCTACTTGTCTATAGCAACTCTACAGTTACTTACAGCTAAACTAACTTACTAAACTAACTTAACTACTTAACTAAACTTACTTACTTACTCTACTTCCCTACAGCTACTTCACATTATCTACATATACTCTCCCTTCTCTCTTTCATCGTGGTAGTAGTAGTAGTAGTAGTAGTAGTAGTACTAGTAGTAGTAATAGTAGTAGTAGTAGTAGTAGTAGTAGTAGTAGTAGTAACTGTAGAGAAGTAATCTACTTCTCTACAGATACTCTACAGTTAACTACAGCTAAACTAACTTACTCTACTTCTTTATAGCTACTCTACAATTAACTACAATTATACTAACTTACTCTACTTCCCTACAGCTACTTTACATTATCTACATATACTCTCCCTTTTCTCCTTCAGCGTGGTAGTAGTAGTAGTAGTAGTAGTAGTAGTAGTAGTAGTAGTAGTAGTAGTGACTGGTATAACATCGTTCTGTGGTCGCCTCTGCTGTCTCCTTACTGTGGTCCTGTCAAGTCACTTCAGTTCAGTCATACACACACCGCCTTCTCTTCCTCCGCCTCTGCCTCCTCCTCCTCACTCACTCTCTCATCCCTACGGTAACAAGATTGAGTTAAGGTCTTCCACTACACCTGCATCACCACCACCACCACAACTATTCAACTCAACTCAACTCTACACTAGACTACAATATTATATTATTTTACTCTACTATACTCTATTCTACATAATCACTACTACTACTACTACTACTACTACTACTACTACTACTACTACTACTACTACTACTACTAATTACACAGGCGTAACAATGGGGTGGCCTCAGCCACCTAGGGGTCTACCAGGCCCAAAAGGCATGTAGGGGCCTATGACGGACCTAGTCACATTCCGTAGGTTTCAACATATAAAAAAGCTAGTTTCAGATTCTGATTTTGTTGATACCAAATCACTTATGCACCGTTACAATATACACGTGTTCTGAAATATACATTACAGATGTGAAATCAACTTAACTGTGTTTTTTGTTATATGTTCACACTCATACACTGTGCATATTAAATTATAAATTAAAATGATATTTAAATAAACCTACAGTTCTCTCAAACTCTTGAATGTTTAAATTTTTATATTTACACACACACACACACACACACACACACACACACACACACACACACACACACACACACACACACACACACACACACACACACATATATATATATATATATATATATATATATATATATATATATATATATATATATATATATATATTGTTGCGGGCCCCACCCTACGGGAAGTGTTGGAGACGTGTCTACGTGACATGTCTGTGTGTTACGTCTTTTGTTTGCAAATCACGTGGCTAAGACCAGACGTGGAGGTAGAGAGAGGAAATGCGCGGGAAGTGTATCTCAAGGTCACGTAGCCAGGCGTGGCGGGAGAGTGAGAGAGAGAGTTGCCAGCGAGTTTTGGTTAGGCTTTTACTTGAATTTCGGGTCTTCTCATTCTCCTAATTTTCCTGACTTTCCCTCTTTCTTCTTTGTGTTGCAAGGTATCCTATCTTGTAGACAATTCCTTTCTGCATCCTCTCGTATGTTTGTTGTTGTCCTGCGTCGTCTCTGTGGCCTGTGGTGATTTTGTGAAAGAGAGAAGTTAATAGGCTATAGCGGACTGGAGGAGGGCGCGGTGCTAGACATGTGGTACGATTTGGCATCTCTGCCTGGGTAGATGGAAGCTGAGATGCAGTGAGGGATTAAGTTACCCGCTAGCCGTCACCAAGAACACCTCGCGCTCTGAGCTCCCCACAAATTGGCATTATTTTGTCTGTAACCTCCTCATATTTAAGGGAGTGGGTTATTCGACCGGTCTGTTAGATAAGGGGTATATTTGTGTAGCTAGACACTAAGGCTCTGTCTGTAGAGGAAACGGTTACAAGCCAGAGCACTGAGACGAGTGTGGTGACAGTATAATTAACACCTAGCTAGCGGTGAACTCCACCTAGAATTTTGTCAGACTGTTCAGTCTCGGGGAAGTAGTTTCGGCGTTGTCTGCGTTTGTCAGCGTTGTCTGCGTTTGTCGGCGTTGTCGGTTTTTTCGGCGTTGTCTTCGTTGTCCTCATTGAGAGAGAGAGAGAGAGAGCCTATCATCTGGGGCCTCTTGTGTGATAACACAGACGAGGAGTAATCCCGTCTTAGTGTTAATTAATTACGACTCATATAACGCACTGTACGGAGTCCCCTCGCGGGAGACTACTTTGCAGGGTGTTATTAGAGTCGAGAGGAGTTATTATTCAACCAGAAGTGGGTGGAAAGACACCTTGTGGGTGGTATTCTGGTTGGAGCGATAGCTCCTTGTCTAGGCACTGTAATCTCGTGCTCACTGTAAGTCTCTTTAGAATGTAAGGAGGAGAAGGTGGTTACATAAGGGAGATTTCTTGTTCTTTGGAGGGTTAAAAGAACTGGCGACCTCTTAACGTTAACGGGGTGGCTGTAGGTGCTGTGTTTGGGGGCTAAGAGTGCATAGGTTCCTTAACCAGGCACTTCTTGTTTAAAGCCTATTGTCCAGCCACCGGCGTGTGGCCCTCGGAGTGACTAGTCCTACGGGATAGTCGACTTTCCTTGTCCTTTGGTGGGTTAAAAGGACGTATAAACATCAGCACTACAGTTCCTACACGCCCGTAACGTGGTTGTGACTGGGTTGTTCATAAGTGGACCCCCGGCACTAGGGCATAAGAACCGTGTCCGTTACGGTGTGACCGTAACAAAATTGGCGACCTCGCCAGGATTCTAAAGGATTACAGTGAGTAGGGAAACAGTGTTAGTGTGTTATTAGTGTGAGCCCACACACACTGTAACGATAGAAGACAACCGTGATGTAATTACTTCCTTTGAGGATGGCTCGGCCCGAGCCAGTCCTGTATGTGGTGTTAGTGAACAGCCATGCCTAGGTGAAGAAAGACCTGTTAGCCCTGTTAGTGAGCATAGTACTGCAGGACGATTAAACTTTGCTCAAGAAGTGCTTGAACAGCCCCTGCAGCATACAACGGGCCGTGTTGGTTCCTTTGAGAACGTAATGTGTTCAAGGAGAGTGAGCCCAGCTGCCAGTGTTACTGACAATCTCCAGTCAGTCGGAATGGCGGAGGAATGGAGATTCCAATTAGAAAGAAAGAGGATGGAGATAGAAGCTGCGAACGAAGCCAGAAGAGTGGAATTAGAAGCCGAAGAGAGGAGAGAGGCTAGAAGGTTGGAAGTTGAAGAGAGGAATGAAGCAAGAAGATTAGATCTAGGAGTTAGAAGGTTGGAGGTAGAGAAACATAGAGAATTTGAATGGGAAAGATCTAGACTTGGGGCCAACTCAACTCATAAGGGAGGAGAAGGAGAGAACTCAGTTGAGCGCCAGATGGTAAGGAGTCTGCAGCTCATTCCTGACTTTGACGAGCAGAGGGTTGCAGAATGGTTCAGAAGGTTTGAGAAGAAGGCGGCTGAGTTTGGTTGGCTAGAAGGAAGATGGGTTGGCCTTGTGGCCAATAAGCTGAAAGGCAGGGCATTGGAGGCATACGACAATATGTCGGTTGAAGACCTAGAAAGTTATGAGGACTTTAAGGCGGACATCTTGAGGGCTTACGAGCTGCGGCCCGAAGCCTATCGCTTAAGGTTCCGAGGTGGGAAAAAGAGACCCGGAGATTCTTACCTCGAGTCTGCCCGCCATTTAGAGCAGGCATTTAAGAGATGGATCATGAGTGAGAGAGTGGATACTCTCCGTGACCTGGAGGAGTTGATGGTCATGGAGCAGTTCATTAATGCTGCTGATAAGGAACTGGTGCCTCTCCTCAGGGAGAAGCGTTTTAAGACGCTAAAGGAGGCTGCCACCTGGGCTGGTCATCAGACCATGTGTTAGCCCATCGTTCGGAGCCTCGTGCTGGCAGTGGTTTAAGGAGGGAGGACCACGAGGGCCAGGGGGCGGTGGTAGTGCTGGTTTTGGTGCTCCACGTTCCCCTCCCCGCAGTCACGGCTTTGGCAATAAGAGCGGGTTTGCTAAGTCTCAATCCCCCGCTGCCCCTTCAGGGCCAAAGGGAGGGTCAGGAGGGAAAATGACCTTTAGTACCCCTAAGTATGACAACCAGCCCACGTGTTATAACTGCCATGCCAAGGGGCATTTTCGATCTCAATGCCCTAAACTTGTGACAGCGGGCCCCTCTAAGACACCCCAGAAACCAGTTGTTTTGTTGGTGTGGCCTGACCAGGTTCGTGAGGAGAGACTGCTCGCTCCTAATGCTCATGAAGGAAAGAAGGCTTTTGATGGGCCTGTGTTGGATTGTGAGGAGGGGATTCAGGCGGCTTCACCTGTTTCCCACCCTGTTGTTGCTTCTGTGACTCCAGCTGACTCGGAGCTGGACTGGTGTCGCCCATTTCTGTGTGGGGGCACTGTCGAAATTGACGGGAGCAAGTATCCTGTTACTGTCTTGCGAGACACTGGCGCACAACAGTCCGTGTGCCGAAATGTCACCGGGACTAAGGTGACTTCTTCAAAGGCAGTGTTGTGTAGGGGCCTCAACGCTGTCGAGAAGTTTGTGACGGCTGAGGTGAAGCTGTCGTGTCCACTGATCACCACTTCGGCTCAAGTGGCAGTGGCGGAACAACTGCCTGTGGCAGGTGTTGATTTCCTACTAGGGAATGACCTAGCAGGAGGGAGAGTTTGGGTGCCCACCCCTACGGGAGGTGAGGCCTCTGAGGTGTCGGGGCATAGTGTGCCCGATCCTGTTGCTGTTGTCACCCGGTCGCAGATCGAGCGGGTGACGCAGGCTGTTGCTCCTGGAGCCGACTGCGATAGAGCGGGGCTACCGGAAGAGGAGAACAGGGGTGAGGAAGAAGCTGCCGCTCTAGGGGCCGACTGCACGGAGGCAGGGTCATCGGTGTTGGAGGGCAGTGAGGAGGAAGTAGTTGGGGTTGTCACCCGGTCTCAGGCTAGACGGGTGGAACCGGCTGCTACTCTAGGGGCTGACTGCGACATAGCAGAGTCACCAACAAAAGAGAGCAATGTCTGTGAACTGGATGAGCCAGAGCCGGGCTCTCCAGTGAGTCAAGGTGTGGGGGCTGACTGCCGCAGTGCAGAGCCATCCATAGAAGCATCTGACTCGGTAGAGGTTGTCGCCGAGGGTGAGGAAGGAGTGTTGAGGGTAGAGGAGTTTTGTGCTGGTATTCCTCACTCTGCGGGGCACCTCGGAGGAAGCACCCAAGCGGTGGTGTCTCCTGGTTGTGAGGCTGTGGGTCTCGATACTCAGTCCGGGCCCCAGCCTGGTGTGTCAGACAGGTTGTTGGGGGTCACATCCGAGGGAGGGGAGACTTCCAACTCTGCGGGGGAGTTGGAGACTCCCACCCCTGCGGAGTGTACGTACCGGAGAACAGGCTGTTCCCTTGTCTGGTGACTGTTTGGCGGGTGAGGCCCATCTGGAGGATCTACCCATGTTGGCCGATGAGGAAGGGGTGGATGAGTCCACACCACGCCTCAGGTCCCGGGACAGAACCAGGGAAGTGTCGGTACCGCCCCTGCCGACAGATCCTGTGGTCCCGTCCAACCTTACTTGTATTGAGCCGGCGTTGCTCATCAAGGGACAGAAAGGGGACCCAGAATTGGCCTCTTGTTTTGCTAAGGTGGGAAAGGAGATAAGGGGAATAGAGGAGTTCCTGCTGCAGAAGGGGGTGTTACACCGCAGGTCGAGGGAGAGTGATGGGAGTGATGTTCTACAGGTGGTAGTGCCTCAGGATTTGATGGAGGCCCTAGTGCTGTTAGCACACGAAGGACCTATGGCTGGACACCTCGGGGTTCACAAAACTCTCGCCCGACTGCGGGGCAATTTCTGGTGGCCTGGTATGGCCAGAGAGATTACAGAGTTGCTAAGGAGTTGTCACACCTGTCAGATGGTGGGCAAACCCAACCAAAATCCCCCTGTTGCACCCTTGCACCCTATTCCCGCTGTGGATCCTCCTTTTACCCGGGTCCTGATTGACATGGTGGGGCCCCTCCGGTCATAAGTACTTGTTGACCATTATGGATGTAACGACCCGGTACCCAGAAGCTATACCGGTGAGGAGTACCCACACATGAGTTGTGCTTAAGGCTCTCCTCAACTTCTTTACCCATTTTGGTCTACCTCCCGAGATTCAGTCTGATCGAGGGACCAACTTCACCTCAAAGTTGTTCGCAAAGACTATGACCGAGTGGGGGATTAAGCACATTCTATCTAATGCTTATCATCCCCAGTCGCAGGGAGCATTAGAGCGGCACCAGCAGACGCTCAAAACTATGCTCCGGGCGTTCTGCTTGGAACGAGAGAAGGACTGGGACGAGGCGGTGCCCTATGTTTTGTTTGCTGTGAGGGAAGCTCCTACTGAGTCCTTAGGGTTTTCCCCCAATCAGTTGGTGTTTGGGCATCGGGTGCGCGGTCCGTTGGATTTAGTACGGGAAGCCTGGTGTGCTCCCCACTCGGACTGCCCCGAATCGCTCTTGAAGAGCGTGTTAAGGGCTCGGGAAAGATTGGTGAACGCGCTGGAGGTGGCTCAACACCATCTCGGAGCTGCCCAGAAGAAGATGAAGGGATACTACGACCAGAAGGCCAAGTATCGCACTTTTGCACCAGGGGAGGAGGTGTTGGTATTGCTTCCTCTACAAGGACAGCCGCTTGCGGCCCGTTACTGTGGCCCTTATGTGGTTGAGAAGAAGGTGGGCGATTTAGATTACCTGGTGGCCACTCCTGATCGGCGTAAGAGGGCTCAGCTTTGCCATGTAAATATGCTGAAGCCCTACTTCCGTAAAAAGAACCCAGAGAGTTGTTTTAGTTCTGCCAAGAAGGAGGCATCTTTAGTTTTATTTTTCTGCCGTGCAGAGGAGGCCACCGAGGTAATGGGTTCAGAACCTGTAATCCCCGCGGAGCATTAGGAGCAGAACAGTGCGCTACTCCTTAAAGAAAAATTGCAATACCTGGAAGAGGTGCAGAAGCAGGAGATGCTTCGGTGGTTGGGAAGGTACCCTTCTGTCTTTGACAATGTCCCAGGCAGAACAAGCCTGATTCAACATGACATTGATGTGGGGGAGTCCACTCCAGTTAAGCTGGCTCCATATAGAGTGAATCCCCAGAAGCAGCAGTTGGTGGAGGAGTTGGAGTATATGTTGGAGCACGGCCTGATTAAGAGGACGTATAGCCAGTGGAGTTCGCCTGTTACTCTTCAACCCAAGCCTGACGGTAAGGTCAGGTTTTGCATTGACTTTAGGAAGGTCAATACACTTACCAAGGCCGACACCTACCTGTTGCCCCGGGTGGATGACTCAGTGGACCGTATTGGAGGAGCCACGTTTATCTCAAAAGTGGACTACTGGCAGGTTCCTCTCACAGACCGTGCTAAAGAGATAGCTAGTTTTGTGGCTAATGGGGCAGTCTATCAGTGCCAGGTGATGCCCTATGGACTTAAAAATACCCCGGCCACGTTCCAACGTTTGATGGACCAGGTGGTGGATGGACTCCAGCACTGCGTCGTGTACATCGATGACGTGGTCATCTATGACACCTGTTGGTCGGACCACCTTGACAATGTGGAGGCACTGTTTGCACGACTCCAGGAGGTTGGGTTGGTGGTCAACCTGGACAAGTCTGATTTTGTTAAGGCTCGGGTCCAGTACTTGGGGTACGTGGTGGGCCACGGCTACATCACTCCTCCCGAAGCCAAAGTGGAGGCGATCAGGCGGTTCCCCGCACCGACCTGTCGCCGCGCTCTGCAGAGGTTCCTCGGGGTAGTGGGCTACTACCGCAGATTTGTGCCAGGGTATTCCACCTTGCTGGCACCTTTGACTGACCTCTTTCAAAAGGGGAAGAAGTGGGTGTGGAGTGAGGCGTGTGAGAGCGCCTTCTCCCAAGTAAAAGACCTCTTGTGCGGTCATCCAGTTTTACGGGCTCCGGACTTCACCAGGCCTTTTGCTTTGGCGGTCGATGCCAGCCAGGCCGGGGTGGGCGCAGTTCTCATGCAGCCCGACGAACACCAAGTGAATCAACCTGTCTGCTACTTCTCTAAGAAGTTTACTTCAGCCCAAAGGAATTACTCAGTTATTGAGCAAGAGTTACTGGCTATTCTTTCGGCTCTGCAGCACTTCGAAATCTATGTCCCGGCCTATGGTCCCCTAGTTACCATCTATTCTGACCATAGTCCTTTGCAATTTTTAGACAAGTTTAAATTAAAAAATGTGCGACTCACTCGGTGGAGTTTACTCTTGCAGGAGTATAACCTAGAGGTTCGCCACATTAAGGGGGTAGACAATGTTGTGGCCGATTGTTTGTCGCGAGCCAGTGAATAACTCAGTCCGCTTAAAAATTTTTATAAGTCCGTAAGACTTACAAAAAATTTTCTTTTAAGGGGGGGCGTGTTGCGGGCCCCACCCTACGGGAAGTGTTGGAGACGTGTCTACGTGACATGTCTGTGTGTTACGTCTTTTGTTTGCAAATCACGTGGCTAAGACCAGACGTGGAGGTAGAGAGAGGAAATGCGCGGGAAGTGTATCTCAAGGTCACGTAGCCAGGCGTGGCGGGAGAGTGAGAGAGAGAGTTGCCAGCGAGTTTTGGTTAGGCTTTTACTTGAATTTCGGGTCTTCTCATTCTCCTAATTTTCCTGACTTTCCCTCTTTCTTCTTTGTGTTGCAAGGTATCCTATCTTGTAGACAATTCCTTTCTGCATCCTCTCGTATGTTTGTTGTTGTCCTGCGTCGTCTCTGTGGCCTGTGGTGATTTTGTGAAAGAGAGAAGTTAATAGGCTATAGCGGACTGGAGGAGGGCGCGGTGCTAGACATGTGGTACGATTTGGCATCTCTGCCTGGGTAGATGGAAGCTGAGATGCAGTGAGGGGTTCAGTTACCCGCTAGCCGTCACCAAGAACACCTTGCGCTCTGAGCTCCCCACAAATTGGCATTATTTTGTCTGTAACCTCCTCATATTTAAGGGAGTGGTTTATTCGACCGGCCTGTTAGATAAGGGGTATATTTGTGTAGCTAGACAGTAAGGCTCTGTCTGTAGAGAAAACGGTTACAAGCCAGAGCACTGAGACGAGTGTGGTGACAGTATAATTAACACCTAGCTAGCGGTGAACTCCACCTAGAATTTTGTCAGACTGTTCAGTCTCGGGGAAGTAGTTTCGGCGTTGTCTGCGTTTGTCGGCGTTGTCTGCGTTTGTCGGCGTTGTCAGTTTTTTCGGCGTTGTCTTCGTTGTCCTCATTGAGAGAGAGAGAGAGCCTATCATCTGGGGCCTCTTGTGTGATAACACAGACGAGGAGTAATCCCGTCTTAGTGTTAATTAATTACGACTCATATAACGCACTGTACGGAGTCCCCTCGCGGGAGGCTACTTTGCAGGGTGTTATTAGAGTCGAGAGGAGTTATTTTTCAACCAGAAGTGGGTGGAAAGACACCTTGTGGGCGGTATTCTGGTTGGAGCGATAGCTCCTTGTCTAGGCACTGTAATCTCGTGCTCACTGTACGTCTCTTTAGAATGTAAGGAGGAGAAGGTGGTTACATAAGGGAGATTCCTTGTTCTTTGGAGGGTTAAAAGAACTGGCGTTAACGTTAACGTTAACGGGGTGGCTGTAGGTGCTGTGTTTGGGGCTAAGAGTACATAGGTTCCTTAACCAGGCACTTCTTGTTTAAAGCCTATTGTCCAGCCACCGGCGTCTGGCCCTCGGAGTGACTAGTCCTACGGGATAGTCGACTTTCCTTGTCCTTTGGTTAAAAGGACGTATAAACATCAGCACTACAGTTCCTACACGCCCGTAACGTGGTTGTGACTGGGTTGTTCATAAGTGGACCCCCGGCACTAGGGCATAAGAACCGTGTCCGTTACGGTGTGACCGTAACAATATATATATATATATATATATATATATATATATATATGTATATATATATATATATATATATATATATATATATATATATATATATATATATATATATATATATATATATATATATATATGTTGACTGCAAGGGGGCTCAGGGAGGCCCACAGTAATAATAAGCCACGGGCCTTTTCCCTCCTAGTTACGCCATTGACTACTTATGAGGTGTAGATATTTCCTTCCCTGAACAGCTCTAATCTACGCTATTATTATTTACTTATGCAGGTCTTGCTCTAGACATTTAAACATTGTAGCTAACTTTGTAGCCAAATAAAAATAACTGTAGAAAATGTATTTTTAAATACAGAATATAATATAGTACTGTCGCCAAGAACATTCGCCGATGTGATATAATTTTTTCATCGCATATGATGAAAATGGCGAGCGCCAGCGCGAGCCTTGCTTATTACTATCTACTTACTTATTACCTAGCTTTTGAACCACGTGAGGGAACAAAGAGGTTAACTTGTAGCGGTCTCCCCTTGAAACAGACAGCTTGCAACCACAGTTCTCTAATTATGTACATCGCTTAGCTATAACTATTATAAACCTTTTATTTTCATAGTTTTCATTATTTTCTTTATTTCAATGTTCTCATTATGTTTCTTTATTTATGTTTTTCTTTTGCTTTTATGCTTCAACTGGAGTCGAGTTTTTTCTCTCCAGTCAACCAACTAGCTACACGAGTACTCCTGAGCATCAGCTCTTACAAACTCAACCCTAACACTCTCTCTCTCTCTCTCTCTCTCTCTCTCTCTCTCTCTCTCTCTCTCTCTCTCTCTCTCTCTCTCTCTCTCTCTCTCTCTCTCTCTCTCTCTCTCTCTCTCTCTCTCTCTCTCTCTCTCTCTCTCTCTCTCTCTCTCTCTCTCTCTCTCATCGCTCAACGATGTAAAACAACCTGGTATTAAAGACATATATGTACCCATACAATGTAACATGTTACCAGCGATAATTATAGCTTGCATTTACAAACACCCTAAAACCACTGCTGACTCTTTTGACTACTTAAATTGCATACTTCAATCTCTTTGTCTTAGTAAGAACAACTTTTTTATACTTGGAGATATAAATGATGACTTAATTTCTCAATCAAATAAACTCAATAAATTAATAAGTAACAATAAACTAAAACAAATAATTGATAAGCCTACAAGGATAACTGCCACGTCTAGGACTCTATTGGATGTATTGATCACAAATAACACAAGTCCTGTTACAGCACATGAAGTTCTCCCTCTTTCAATTGGAGATCATTAACTCATCTCGGCCAAGCTCAATCTAAGCAAGCCTAAAAGAGAACGAGTATTCAGGACCTTCCGTCACCTTGCCAATTTCTCCAAGGATAATCTTTGTATAGCGCTTATCGCAAAATCAAATGAATTAAATAAAATCACCCTCACAGATGATGTAAACGCTCAAATAGCAACTTTCAATAAAACATTTATTCAATGTCTAAATGAGGTCGCTTCTATTGTTACCAAGGAAATCCGCCGACCATTTGCACCTTGGCTCAATGATTAGGTTTGTGCTTCAATTGATGATAAAAACAATTTGCTTGCAGAATTGAGGCTTGATAGGAATAATATTGAGTTGCAACAAGTACTTAAGGATAAAAAGAAGGCAGTTAATTCATCTATAGATAAGGCAAAAAGGGAATTATAAAATTCACTTTTTGCCTTATCTATAGATGAATTAACTGCCTTCTTTTTATCCTTAAGTACTTGTTGCAACTCAATATTATTCCTATCAAGCCTCAATTCTGCAAGCAAATTGTGAATTAAATAAAAGTAAAGGAAGTATATCCGGCACCTGGAAAACAATAAGAGACATCATACCTGATAAGGATTCCTCTAATATGTATAAGTTTGACAACACGCAGGATAAGGCGGCAGAATTTAACAATTTCTTTGCCAATGTAGGTAAAAACACTTTTGTAAATTCTCACTTCCAACTTTGTAAAAATTTCATTCATCCTGAATTGCATAATTCAAACTACAATGTTACTCATGAATTCAGACCCCAGCCAGTAGATGTCAATACTATTATACTTACTATCAAACATTTAAATAATACAAAGTCTACTGGCTCAGATGATATATCACTCACATTTGTAAAAGACTCTTTATACATAATTGCACACTACTTAACCTGTATAATTAATACATCTCTTGTAACAGGAATTGTGCCAACGGCCTGGAAATATGGTATTGTAGTTCCCATTCATAAAAATGAAAACGTCAATAATGTTAGCAATTATCGACCCATCTCAATATTGCCCATTCTTTCTAAAATTTTGGAGAAGATCGTTTCAAACCAACTAACTAATTACTTGGAGTCTAACCAGTTGCTTTTACAGCATAGTTTTCGGCCCAGACTCTTAACTGAAACTGGGCTGGCCACCATTACTGATGATATTTATGATAACATGGACAACAGGAAGATATCACTGCTAACATTATGTGACCTTTCCAAAGCCTTCGACAGTGTCAGCCACTCTATGCTACTCCGTAAATGTAATGTCCTAGGAATAAGCTCTTTCTGGTTTAATGACTATTTAAAAGATAGAAGTCAATCTGTGAAACTTAATCAAACTGTATCATCAAAAGAAACAATTACATATGGTGTTCCACAAGGTTCCATCCTTGGCCCCATTTTATTTACTATCTATGTAAATGATCTCCGGGTGTTCTTAGTGGATGGTACAGTAGTCCAGTACGCTGATGACACACAGTTCCTCTATGCTGGCTGTCTAGGCAATCTGGGTACACTTGTTAATAAAACGGAGGCATCTCTTCTTGCTCTCCAAAAATATTTCTTAAGAAATGGATTATTACTTAATACTAAAAAGACTCAATGTATTTATATAGGAAATAATCAACTACTATCACAGATTCCCAATGACACTATTATAAGAGTAAATAATGCAACTATCATGCCAAGCAAGAGTGTAAAAAATTTAGGCCTTCATATAGATCAATGCATGAATTTTGATGTGCACATTAATGAATTAAATAAAAAAAGTAATGGGAACGCTCATATATGTAAATAGAGTAAGTGGATTGTTAAATAAGACAGCTAGAAGAATATGTATAGAATTAGTATTAAGCATAATTAATTATTGTATAAAAATTTGGGGAACGACAAGTGAGAAACAAAAAACTAAAACTCAAAAACTACAAAACTTTGCCGCCCGGGTTGCTGTTGGCGGCCTGAGAAAATACGATCATGTGTCTCCAGCTTTTGATGAACTTAAGTGGCTTAAGATAGGGAACAAACATAAATTTGACATAATGATACATGTATACAATACCCTGTATAAATTTTTTCCCGAATAGCTCTGTAAATATGAAACGGTTAGTGATGTAACTCGAGAACATACCAGACAAGAAAATAACCTTTATGTGCCACGATATAATACTAATCACTGAGGGTTCCGGGCCCAACACTGTGGAAGGATCTGCCAAAAGACATACAGAATGCCACAGCAATATACTCCTTCAAAAATGAACTTTTAAAATACTTCAGCAACCACAGTGTATCATAATGTTCGTATCTCTCCTACTGTAAACTATGTACATTACATAATCTTAGGTATAAGTATAATTTTAATTAGATATTAGTACCATACTATTAGTGTTGTTTATATTACATATAATTTACCCCTTACATTAATCTTAGCGTTGTATATATAGATAACTTGTACATAATTATTTTCAACACTATGTAATTAATAACCACTAACCTGTAGAAATAAATTGAATTGAATTGAATTGAATTGACTCTCTCTCTCTCTCTCTCTCTCTCTCTCTCTCTCTCTCTCTCTCTCTCTCTCTCTCTCTCTCTCTCTCTCTCTCTCTCTCTTTCTCTCTCTCTCTCTCTCTCTCTCTCTCTCTCTCTCTCTCTCTCTCTCTCTCTCTCTCTCTCTCTCTCTCTCTCTCTCTCTCTCTCTCTCTTTTTATTAAAACATATGACACATTATATACAGAAAGAATTTAAAGCTGTGCATTGGCGTGCACAGCTATATTAAAAGTTCCATGACACATGGTGATGAAATATACATAGCATTCATACACACATGACTTATAATGCATGAAAAACATACTACATAATAATTTATAATACATAATAATACATAATATTAGCACCCCATTGCTAAAAAGTTCATATTACGTGTGGGGCAGGAATGGTGTAGGGAGTGTGCCTCTCCAGGTGTTGGCGGCCATCTTTGCCTGCTGGTTGGACATGTGTGGTGTGTGTGTGGCGGGCTGCTGGCTGCTTGTGTGTGTGAAGCAGGTCTGAATTAACTGCCTGATTTCTCCCAATCTACGGACTCTCGAACTAGCCACAGCGCAGCAATGAATACATGAGTACCGTAAGAACATATTGATTGAAGGGTAAATTTATACCTTATGCCAATATTCCCTATCTCTATCCACACCCCACCAACCCCCCCAACAAGCTTGGGGGACCTTGGGAATCGGGTTTTTTTTTGGGGGGAGGCATATGTGAGTGATATATGGCCTTTGAAAAATCTAGGGGAATTTCCCTAGATTTATGAAAATTTTCCCAGATTTAATCTAATTTACCCTAATCTAACCTAATCGAGGGGGCTGCGCCCCCCCTGGACTTCCCCGCTGACACTGTTGTAATCTAACCTAACGTAATTTACCCTAACCTATCCTAACCGGGGGGGCTGCGCCCCCCATGGACATCCCCCGCTGACACTGTTGTAACCTAACCTAACCTAATTATTGGTTGAATTGCAAATTTACCAAGTATAATTTCATAACTCACAATACCTTAACGAGAGCATGAAGTTCCTGGCTGTGGGTCATCCTCTACTATTCCTCCAAGGAGCCACACAGTAGGGACACTGAACAGCTGTTGGTAGGACGCCGTGTTCCCTCAGAAACTCGTACACCAAATCGTTTTTTGAATGAAATTTTGCGATTATTTGCCAATAATTGAATTTGCAACCTTCACAAGTGATTTCAATGGTAGCCATGATACCACTGAGGAGAAAAATGTCTTCTGACCTATGTTTCTAGCTGTGCCACGCCTACTATTACATATAGCAAGCTGTGATTGGCGCAGCTGGTGCTGGTAATTGGTGGTGGCACGTCATTGGACAGAGGAAATATAGACAATATAATAATCCTCTGTAGCAACTACCCACAAGCCCATGCTAGAAACAAAATCCTATGCTATAAACAATTGAGTGTTTGTTTGTTTATGTGGACTTAGAGAAAAAAGTCCCCAGACGTACCACATTCCCGGACGTATTGCAGCGTTATTATTCATTTCCGACAGGTAGTGTGATCAGTGAAAATGTTGTAAATAGTAAGAGCAACAAGCTGAGAGTAGCCATAACCATCTACTGTTTAATGGCATAAAGTTAAGTAATACCGATTGAAGTTGGGAGTAGTGCAGTGTTGGACTTTGCCAATATTAGCCAGTGAAAAACTTGACCACTGGGCTACCCACTCCCTCGACCCGTCAACCAGATCCTGCGCATGCACACTAGAGACGTGACGTCACAGTTGCCAAGGAAACGGATACGCCCTGCGGGGAGTCAGAGATGGCAGAGTACGAGAATGCTGATTTAGTCATGAATTTGGCAGCAAGCCATATTACAAAAATGACGAACCCCCAACTAAAAGCTGCTCTTAACACACTTTTGAATGCCAAGAGACAAGAGGAGCCTGCAAACTCAATCCTGCTTGAAGAAATAAAATACCTTCGAGAAGAAATATGGGAAATGAAGCGAATCAAGAAAGAAGTGGAGTTGTTAACTACACGACTGGACGATGCGTACACAATAATCCATGGACAAAAACTCTTCCTGGAATCTATGGATAGCAGGGAGCGACACCAGAACATCGTAATCCTGGGTGTGAAGGAAGAAGCAGATGTGATGGGGACGTCGGATGATGAGAAAGTGAAGACAATCCTGAACACTGCTGGATACACCGAAAATGTTGACATAACTGAATGGGAGATGAAGCGACTCGGCAAGGAGAACGAGGAGAAGAAACAGCCAATACTGCTGAGAGTAAACAACCAGATACAGCGTGACAATATCCTGAGAGTAGCGAAGAATGTGAAAGAAGCTGGAGAAGCAATGGCAAGAATCTACTTGAAGAAGGATACTCACCTGGCGATTCGAAAGGAACAAGCTCGACTAAGGATGCGAGAGAAGGAAGAGAAAGAGAAACCATGCAACGCTGCTTCGAGCATTAGCTACGACTGGAAGAAGAGAGTCCTGCTGCGGGATGGGGTCGTCATCGATCGATTCTCTCCAAAGTTTTCCCAATAAGACGACAAAATAAGGAAATTAAAATCTGTTCATGAAACATTGCTGGCTTGAAAGATAAGTTACAAGATAACTTGATATTACATTTTATTATGAGTTTTGTTAGTGTATTCCTTTTAGAGGCGAAACAGTATTTCAATTTGACAGTACCAGGGTTTAATGTTTATACTAATATATCACGAGTAGGTCAGCACCGAGGAGGAGTGGTAATGTTACTCAAATGTAAACTGACGGACGACATCATAAACGTGGATACAGACAGTGAGAGACAAATATGGATAACCATGTCGTGGTGGCCAAACCAGAAGATAGGTGGTGTGTATATCCCCCCAAGTGATTCACCATATTTTAGCTCAGCACAACACGGAGCCTTAGCGAGCCACACTGTCAGCCCTGGCGACGTCATCACTATGGGTGACTTTAACGGTAGAGTCGGTCAGCCTCGCTTTGTTGATGAGGCAGGGTGTGCGTATCAGTATGATGGTGTGAAGAACATGGTGGTGAATAGTTATGGTAAAACCCTTGTTAATATATGTCAGAATAATGATTTGGTAATAGTGAATAATCTTTTGTATGGGAGTGAACATTTCAACGGAAACTTGTCTTTTAAACGCCATGATACATGGCTGTCCGAAATAGATTTATGCCTGTGTAAATTGACTTACTTAGATAAGATTAGGGAGTTACACGTGCACCAAGATGTACGTGGATCAGACCATGCTCCAATATCCATTGTTCTGGATATTAACAGAGGAAAAGTGGTCTCGGCTAAGGAGCTGGTAGAGAAAGCAGCTACCTTAGGAGAAAGTTACTAACCCCAGACACCAACCTCTGTCTATAAACCAAGGAAATCAGCTAGCTATAAGAAAGTTAATACGGAAGAATTTATAAGAAGACTAAACCGAGTGGAACCCCCTACCTTGAGGCAGGACAGTGATATCGATGAGGCCCTAACTATCGGATATGACATTATCATGGAGGCGGCTACCAGTTGTACGAGAGAAACAGAAAACGCGTCAGGTGACTGGAACGCGGCACAGCCAACATGGTCAAGGATACTGCAGTCACAGGACAATAAATTGTTGTGGAACTTAATTAATTGGCAAGGATCTTCGGAAGTGGAAAATAAAGAAAGACCGAGTGACAGTAACTTTAAAGAACATGTAGAAAAACTATTGAACCCAAAGAATACTTTAGAAATTGGGGCGAAGACACTAGAAAATAGTGTGCCCTACATTCCGGTGCTTGACAACCCATTTTCTATGCAAGAGTTCATGGAGTCTGTCAATGGTATAAACAAAAACAAAGGTTACAATGGTATATGCCCGGGTATTGTACAGATGCTCCCTGAGTTATATTTGTCATTTTTTCTGCTTCTGTTTAATGTTGTTTTCATGAATATGAATTATCCAGTAATGTGGTGCTATTCAAAACTAGTCCTTATTTTCAAATCTGGAAACAGAATGTTATGTGACAACTATCGAGGGATCTCTATAATGGACACGCTAGCTAAAATTTATGACACACTTATATATAACAGACTACTTTTATGGTGTAACATCAGTAAGTGCCAGGCTGGCGCACAGAAGAAAAGGAGCTGCATAGAACAAATATTGTCGTTGCGATTACTGTGTGACTTTGCAATATTTAAAAATGGTAAATTATATGTGCTATTCATTGATTTTAGTAAGGCTTATGATAGGGTCCCGAGAAATAAGATGATAGAAGTATTAAGGAGTCTGGGATGTGGAAAACGAATGTTATTAGCTATTCAAGCAATGTATAAGTGCACAAAACAACTTTTGAAAACTGCTGCCGTTACCACTACAATTGCCGTCCGTCAAGGAGCTCCAACTAGCTGTTTACTGTTCATATATATATATATATATATATATATATATATATATATATATATATATATATATATATATATATATATATATATATATATATATATATATATATAGACCGTTTTGTGAACATGCTAAAAAATGCAGTCGCAGCAGATGGATTCTTAGGAGGACTGCATGTCTTGCTGCTAATGGATGATGCTGTTATCTTGGCCACCAGCAGAGATATATGCTTAACGAAACTTCGTGTTTTATGTCAATACTGCGATGAATATGGAATGATCATTAATGAGAAGAAGACCAAGTTTTTTGTCATTAACGGAGGAAAACGGGATAGAGAAGACCTAGTGGTAGGTAACAGAAGGGTAAAATATACCGACCAATACATGTATTTAGGAGCATGGTTTACAGACTCGGGCAAGATAAAGGATGTGATGGCTAAGCATGAAGTACAGAGTGAAGCTCTCGTTAATAAGTTTGCCATATTCTGTGCAGCCAACTCACAAATGCCATACATTTGTAAGAAAAAAGTATTTGATGCCGCTGTTATGTCGTCACTTTCATATAGCTCAGAAGCATGGTTTACAAGTAATATAAAAGGTATAGAGAAGCAATACAATAAATTAATTAAGTGCTTGCTAGGGGTTAGGAAGAATACGAGTGTAAATCTATGTATGTTAGAAGCAGGTATACCCCCTGTTGATTATATTTTAGATAAGAAGAAAAAAACATTCCTAATGTCAAAGCGAGACAGAACTGATAATGAGGAACCATTTACCTTCGTCTTTGACCTATGCAAGAACCATAATACGCCAGGATACACAAATCTAACAAAAATTTTATGTGATGACCAGACTTCAGATCCTCTGGGTAAGATCACAGACTATGTAGTACAAAGGAAAGCACCAACAGCAACCAAGTTAAATATCTATGTTACAGAGCTTAACCCTTCCTTGAATGTTCATGATATTTATCTAACAACTAAATATATCCCAGATTATCATCGGGAATCTCTCACACGAATCAGACTTATGTCTCATAACGTGAGAGTGGAGACAGGTAGATGGAACCGTACACCAGATCCCTTCAGGACTTGCTCTTGTGATAATATCTCCATACAAACAGAGAACCATGTACTAATTTCATGTTCAATTTCGGAAGATTGCCGACATAGATACCCTATGTTAAATTTCTGTAGCATAGGTGCACTTTTGAGTGAAAATGTATACTTGGCTGAGCTACGCAAATATGCACATGAAGTACTAGGGAGTTATAATCAAGCAATTGTCGATATGCCCGCTTGAATGCATTTTAATTGGACAAAATATTTTGTCATAGAATTATAACCTGTATTATCATGTATGTGCCTTATACTGGTTTGTATAATGTAAACAATTCAAATGTTATTTTGTCAATAAACTTAACTAACTAACTGTGGTACATCAGGCGTGGCCTCCGTGAAGCCGTTCCACAGTCGAGCTGCCCTGGCCATATAGGTCCGTTGGTGCTGTGACGTGTGGGAGAGGGGCACCACCACACGTTGATTTCCTGTTGCTGCTTGTCGCGTCGTCCTATGGGCTGGGTGAGGCGGCAGGCACAGCTGGGTGAGGTGGGGAGTGCGCAGCAACTGAGTCTTGTGACAGACAGTTAGGGCTGATACGTCCCTGCGGTGTTCGAGAAACGTCATACTGGAAGGGATCTCCGCTTCTTCCCCCAGCAGTCGGAGGGCACGTCCCTGCACCGCGTCAAGGCGCCGGGTGTGAGTGGCGGCACCGGACATCCATTCCACGGCACCATATTCCATACATGGACGAATCTGTGCCTTGTACAGAGTCAGGATGCCTCGGGAATCGAGGCTTCCCGCCACACTGTTGAGAGCAGACACACGCTGAGAGGTCTGGCGGGCTACAGACGTGATGTGTCGCTCGTAGCGCAGCTCCCGGTCAATGGTGACTCCCAGGATCTTGATGTTATCCTGGAGGGGCCAGCCGAACGCTCTCAAACCGTAGCTGTCCCTCCACTGCCTGAGGAGCAGCAGGAGACCGGGAGACGACCATGGCGTGTGTCTTATTCGGCGCGAAGTCGACCTGCCACACCTTCCCCCACTCTTTGCTGCCTTCAGCTGTTTGTTGACGGCGGCGACGGTGCGCTGGCTGTCCTGAAGGCAATAGGAAAGGGATATGGTGCAATCGTCAGCATAAGCCTTAACTGCTGGTATATGACGGAGCAGGTCATCTATGTACACGTTCCACAGGACTGGCCCCAACACTGAGTCCTATGGAACTGAAGCCTTATACAGGCAGGCTTGGAAGACCGCCCGTTGAGCACTACTCGGAGCGTCCTTCCTTGGAGGTAGTCCTCGAGCAGCATTAGCAGACTCCGTTGATACCCTTGGCGCGTAGCTTTGGCAGAAGGCCGGAGTGCCACACTCGATCAAAGGCACCGGCGATGTCCAGTGCCACCACGAGTGTGTCCAAGCCTTCATCGAGGGTGTCTTGCCATTCTTGTAAGAGGAGAAGGAGGAGGTCGGATGTGGAGCGGCCTGGCCTGAAACCAAACTGATGTGGGGAGAGAAGATTGTGGTGGTTCAGGTGTCTCCACATGGTTTCTGCAATCATCTTCTCGAACACCTTACCCACGGCGGACAGCAGGGAAATGGGTCTATAATGACGAGGGTCAGACTTGGATTCTTTTTTGTGGACGGGAACCACATGAGCCTCTTCCAGGCAGCTGGCCATTTTTTGTGCTCAAGGCAGGCAGAAAAATGGTAGCCAATGGTCCTGACAGCTCCTTGGCGCAATTTTTAAGCACTCTAGGGCTGATGTTATCAGGGCCTGTTGCTTTCCCTACATCAACGTCCCTGAGTACTTTCTTACCTGTTTTGCGGTGATCAGGACCGATGTGATGGTGTGG
>JAXIVD010002838.1:24881-27381 GCA_036785275.1 Cancer borealis
GTGAGTCATGGGTTGTGTTGTTGCACTTTTTGATGGTGTTTATTTTTGCTATGAGAGAATGAGAGAGAAAGAAAAAAAATCGTATATATATATATATTTTTTTTTTGTGTGTGGTGTTTGTGAGTGGAATAGTAAATTGAAATTAAGCTATATGATATACAAGCACTTCGGTAGTAGTTGGATTTGTGACAGTTTATTCTTTCTCTATCTATTGAATATAAACAGGTAACTATAATCTGTAATGCAAGGTAAAGTTACTGTATAATGTCATGTTTCAAATAATGTGTCCACTTTTCATCTTCTGTAGTGTAACTTAAGAGTAAATTTATGGGGAAAGAAACAGAACAATATTTTACAGCTATTAAGGTTTCCTTCCTATATATCGAGTTTCCTTTTATTCCTGACAGTAAAATATCATCGAATTTCCAACACTGACGTTAAGAAATTCAGATAAAAAAAGGGAAAGATATTGGATGAGATCGATCGAAGGTCTTGATTTCCCATTTCCCAGACAAAATTTAATCTATCCGTGGAAACACCTGGCCACCTGGCGAGGAAGAGCCTTTAAGTTTCCACACCTTCCTTCCTCCACCCTTCAATGCAGGTGTAGTGCTGGCATCCATCTTTAAAGGGCAATGACGAGGCACATAGCGTGGCTCTTTATCTGATTTCCCAAGTGCTCGACTTAAGGTAAATTGGAAACACCTGTAATGTTATAATGGACTGCTAGTGTTATGTTTAGAGATTTAAATACGGCTGAAAATTACCTTTCTATATGGTGATCAATATTTTTTTCATTACCCGTCTGTGTCATTACGTGTATGGATTTTTGTCATGTGTGTATGTGTGATTTATTTTTCTTGTGTGTTGTATATATGTGTATTTGTTCTGTATGTATGTCTATTTTTTATCTCACACACACTTCACCCTTTCGCTTTATCAAACAGTATTTAGGGAAGGTGTCAGCCAAGGACAGATACACACACGCTTACCTTCCTTCCTTTACTTGTTGCTTTGGTCTCTTGTTTTGGTTTACTCCCGCTGCGTCCTCGGGTTCTAGGGAAGGGGTGGGCGAGGGTGGTGGTAAAGGGGAGCGAGGGGGACTGGGTTAGGGGGGCGACCGACCCTCTGTGGCCGCGGTGGTATTTGTGTGGATCATGAGGTTAGTCTTGTTTGCTTCTGAAGGTGGAAAAGGGAATACAAACAAGCAGTCCACATAGAATTTCAAGGAGTGTCTTTTTTTTTCTTTTTCTTTCTTTTTTTCGTTTTATGTTTGTGATCCTATCTTTACTTGGTTTTGTTTTCAACCTCTTTTTTTTTTTTTTTTTGCTTTTACCTCGAGTTTGTTTTCTGTGCCTGTGTGTGTGTTTTTTTTTTTTTTTTTTGGTGTATGTGGGTTAGGTGTGTTTATTTAGTGTTTTCTTTGTTTTCTTGTTTTATTTCCCTGCTTGTTTGTTTTTTGTGCAAGTGTTGTTTTCACTCATTCTTTTTTTTTTCTTCTTAATTTCTTTCTTTTTGTTTAGTCTGCTTGTCTGTATTTATTTTTGTTTTGCGTTTGTATGAATGTGTGTTTCTTTTCTTCTCATTCTTTCTCATTCTTTCTCTTTCTTTGTCTCTCTTTCTGTATTTCCGGTAGTTTTTTTGTGTGTGCTCGTCTGTGTCTGTCTGTCTCTTTGTCATTTTCCTTTACTGTTTGTCGTTTTCTATATTCTCTCTCTCTCTCTCTCTCTCTCTCTCTCTCTCTCTCTCTCTCTCTCTCTCTCTCTCTCTCTCTCTCTCTCTCTCTCTCTCTCTCTCTCTCTCTCTCTCTCTCTCTCTCTCTCTCTCTCTCTCTCTCTCTCTCTCTCTCTCTCTCTCTCATTGTTCTCCCTTAACTGCTCCCATTTACCGTCCATTGTGTTTCCATATTCTTTATTTATCCGTCTTTACTCTTCCTCTTTTTATCCTTCACTCTCTTAGTTCCTCTATTTCCCATCCTCGCTTAAGCCTCCCTTTCTTTGTTTTATATTATTTTTCCAGTGTATCATTCTCTCTTTTTTTCTGTTTCTCTTCTTTTATTCTTATATCTCCCACTATTTATTTTGTATCGTTTTCTCCTTATTTCTATTCTTTGTCTCATTTATTTTTCCTTTACCTCCATTTCTTTGCTTTTAGAGCTGACATCAGTTTTCTCAATTCTATCTATTTTTTTCATTTCTCTATCCTTTCTAGTTTGCTCTCAACATTTTACCTCTTCTCTCTCTCTCTCTCTCTCTCTCTCTCTCTCTCTCTCTCTCTCTCTCTCTCTCTCTCTCTCTCTCTCTCTCTCTCTCTCTCTCTCTCTCTCTCTCTCTCTTCTCTCTCTCTCTCTCTCTCTCTCTCTCTCTCTCTCTCTCTCTCTCTTGCTCTCTCTCTTGCTCTCTCTCTTGCTCTCTCTCTTGCTCTCTCTCTTTACTTACTTACCTGTCTCTTTCTATCTTTTTTTCTTCCCTCTTTCCAAAGTTTCCTCCAAATGGCTACT
>JAXIVD010002838.1:32381-39881 GCA_036785275.1 Cancer borealis
CGAGTCTGTAAACCATGCTCCTAAGTACATGTATTGGTCGGTATATTCTACACTTGTGTTACCTACCACTAGGTCTTCTCTATCCTGTTTTCCTCCGTTAATGACAAAAAACTTGGTTGTCTTCTCATTAATGATCATTCCATATTCATCGCAGTATTGACATAAAACACGAAGTTTCGTTAAGCATGTATCTCTGGTGGTGGCCAAGATAACAGCATCATCCATTAGCAGCAAGACATGCAGTCCTCCTAAGAATCCATCTGCTGCGACTGCATTTTTTAGCATGTTCACAAAACGGTCTATATATATATAATGAACAGTAAACAGCTAGTTGGAGCTCCTTGACGGACGCCAATTGTAGTGGTAACGGCAGCAGTTTTCAAAAGCTGTTTTGTGCACTTATACATTGCTTGAATAGCTAATAACATTCGTTTCCCACATCCCAGACTCCTTAATACTTCTATCATCTTATTTCTCGGGACCCTATCATAAGTCTTACTAAAATCAATGAATAGCACATATAATTTAACATTTCTAAATATTGCAAAGTCACTCAGTAATCGCAACGACAATATTTGTTCTATACAGCTCCTTTTCTTCTGTGCGCCAGCCTGGCACTTACTGATGTTACACCATAAAAGTAGTCTGTTATATATAAGTGTGTCATAAAGTTTAGCTAGCGTGTCCATTATAGAGATCCCTCGATAGTTGTCACATAACATTCTGTTTCCAGATTTGAAAATAAGGACTAGTTTTGAATAGCACCACATGACTGGATAATTCATATTCATGAAAACAACATTAAAAAGAAGCAGAAAAAATTACAACCATAACTCAGGGAGCATCTGTACAATACCCGGGCATATATCATTGTAATCTTTGTTTTTGTTTATACCATTGACAGACTCCATGAACTCTTGCATAGAAAATGGGTTGTCAATCACCGGAATGTTGGGCACACTATTTTCTAGTGTCTCCTCCCCAATTTCTAAAGTATTCTTTGGGTTCAATAACTTTTCTACATGTTCTTTAAAGTTACTGTCACTCGGTCTTTCTTTATTTTCCACCTCCAAAGATCCTTTCCAATTAATTAAGTTCCACAACAGTTTATTGTCCTGTGATTGCAGTATCCCTGACCATGTTGGCTGTGCCGCGTTCCAGTCACCTGACGCGTTTTCTGTTTCTCTCGTACAACTCGTAGCCGCCTCCATGATAATGTCATATCCGATAGTTAGGGTCTCATCGATATCACTGTCCTGCCTCAAGGTAGGGGGCTCCACTCGGTTTAGTCTTCTTATAAATTCTTCCGTATTAACTTTCTTATAGCTAGCTAATTTCCTTAGTTTATAGACAGAGATTGGTGTCTGGGGCTGGTAACTTTGTCCTAAGGTAGCTGCTCTCTTTACCAGGTCCTTAGCCGAGACCACTTTTCCTCTGTTAATATCCAGAACAATCGATATTGGAACATGGTCTGATCCACGTACATCTTGGTGCACGTGTAACTCCCTAATCTTATCTAAGCAAGTCAACTTACACAGGCATACATCTATTTCGGACAGCCATGTATCACGGCGTTTAAAAGACAAGTTTCCGTTGAAATGTTCACTCCCATACAAAAGATTATTCACTATTAACAAATCATTATTCTGACTTATATTAACAAGAGTTTTACCACGACTATTCACCACCATGTCCTTCACACCATCATACTGATACGCACATCCTACCTCATCAACAAAGCGAGGCTGACCGACTCTACCATTAAAATCACCCATAGTGATGACGTCGCCAGAGCTGACAGTGTGGCTCGCTAAGGCTCCGTGTTGTGCTGAGCTAAAATATGGTGAATCACTTGGGGGGATATACACCTATCTTCTGGTTTGGCCACCACGACATGGTTATCCATATTTGTCCCACACTGTCTGTATCCAGGTTTATGATGTCGTCCGTCAGCTTACATTTGAGTAACATTACCACTCCTCCTCGGTGCTGACCTACTCGTGATACATTAGTATAAACATGAAACCCTGGTACTGTAAAATTGAAATACTGTTTCGCCTCTAAAAGGAATACAATATCAAAACTCATAATAAAATGTAATATCAAGTTATCTTGTAACTTATCTTTCAAGCCAGCAATGTTCCATGAACAAATTTTAATTTCCTTATTTTGTCGTCTTATTGGAAAAAGTTTGGAGAGAATCGATCGATGACGACCCCATCCCGCAGCAAGACTCTCTTCTTCCAGTCGTAGCTAATGTTCGAAGCAGCGTTGCATGGTTTCTCTTTCTCTTCCTTCTCTCGCATCCTTAGTTGAGCTTGTTCCTTTCGAATCGCCGGGTGAGTATCCTTCTTCAAGTAGATTCTTGCCATTGCTGCTCCAGCTTCTTTCAGGTTCTTCGCTACATT
The DNA here is from genome assembly GCA_036785275.1 of Cancer borealis. NCBI lineage: Eukaryota > Metazoa > Arthropoda > Malacostraca > Decapoda > Cancridae > Cancer > Cancer borealis. Next base: position 34,790 of record JAXIVD010002838.1, read on the forward strand.
TTTTCATTCAATCTCTTCCTTTTGATGCGAAGAAATTCATCCTTTTTCGACGTCTACTTTTAACTGCACTGAAGCCACTGCAATCAGTTTCTCTGAAGTCATTTTCAAGTTAAGTAGTTTTTCAGTTTGTTAAAAATTGCTTTTCCATAATTACATCTTCCATTTACGTGTTCTTCTACCGTCGACTCGTGATTGTTTCGAGTTTGAGTGCAATAATTTGAATAATTGTATTGCATTAGGAGTTAACGTAGTACTCTTGGTGAGAGATATTCGTCCTTTTAATGGGTGTTCCTTGTCCTCGTGGTCGGTGGTACTCGTCCTCGTCCTTGTCCTCGTCCTCTTCGTAAGCGGCCATCAATTTGCCACTCGTCGTCGGCCTCGTAATCGGTGGTCTCTACGAGGAATTCACCGTTTGGCAAGGATGAGATGGAGGACGAGGATAGGTCTGAGGGACTGTCCTCGTCCTGTGCCTCGTAGCCATCCTTAGTGAACTTGGGAGACACATCGAGATCGCTCAAGTCATCGTCATCCAGCGTCTCGAAGCAATCGTAGTAATTTTCGCGTTGAGTCGCAGCACCGGCTGAGGCGAAGCATTGCTGCTCCTCCGCACTACAGCCTCCACGTGCCTTCGAGTCCTCGCTGGCCTCGGAAGTAGTGGGCTGCAGCGTGGTACAGATAACAGGCTGCGGCGCATAGACAATCTGTAACACACGATCGTCTCCAGCCTTCAAAGACTCGGCCACTACCGTGCTGTCTGCGGGAGTCTTGATTAACGTTTTCTTGTCACATTTGAGTTTGATCGTGCAAGAACCCTGCTCAAGCATGGCCAGATGCAAGGTGGAGAAGTGTTGCTTCTCGCACACAACAATTGACTCCTCGCTGGACACTGGTATCCGTTCTCCTTCCTTGAGGTGGAAGGTCAGGACACAGATGGATTTGGTCCGCCTCCACGGAAACCAACTCCTTCGCCGCAGTCGAAGCCAAAACTCCACGTGCGTTGCCTTGCTCAGAGGCGTTGCAAGACGAACTCTGCACCTTGGAGAGAGTGTGATAACCATGATGATTTCTTATGAAACTAAATTTTAGATTACCGAATATTGACAACTAGATAAACTGCGATGGCGAAAATATTGAGGTAGTTTTTCTTTCGTAGTTTTTTCTCTGACGTAGTCATAAATTGCAGAGATTGGAGTTGGAGTCTCCAACTCCAAGCTCGGTAATTTATGATGCGTTTAAAGGTGAATCCAATAGAGGTGTTATCCTGTACAGGCTGCAAAGGATTCTGAGAAATATGTATATATATATATATATATATATATATATATATATATATATATATATATATATATATATATATATATATATATATATATATATATATATATATATATATATATATATATATATATATATATATATATATTATGCAATAACCTCCAACCTACTTCCAACCTGATTCCATAACTCCAACCTCACAGTTTATGTAAGCTCACTGTTCCCTTCAACCTAACTCCAACCTCATGAAGATCTAGAACATTATATTGAAATGTAGCTTTTTTATCTGTTTGTGTGTGTTATATTTATTTGCTTGTTTTGTTTATTTATCATTAATTATTTATTTATTTATCTATTCAATTTTTTTTGTGTGTGCATGTGAAATGCATGTTTTTCCCTCACATGTAGCGATCTCGCCAGGATGCTTGCCCTTGGACATATGTGACTAATTGTTTAATCTACTGTTCCAGTCCCTTGGAAGGATTACCACTTTGAAGTTGCCTTGAGCGCACATTCACTGTCTGAGGCCCGGAAGTGAGTTCCTTACAGACGTCCTTTTCTGTAAGTTGATGTTTTGCATACCTTCTGAGTAATTTCTTTTGTAATTACTTCAGTGTCTAGACTGGCAGATTCTCTACATGGCTTCCTTCGAGGAACTCAAGAAACAGGCTATTGATTTGGGCCTCTCAGGAACAGAAGTTGGAAAATATGTCATTCAGCAGCAGGCCTACGAGCGGGAAGAACGAGCAGCGGAGCGACAAGCACGACAGGAAGAAGCGGAGCGACAAGAAAGGTTAGAACTTGCTCGGCTTGCAGCTGAAACTGAACGAATGCGTCTGTCCGCGCAAGGTAAGCCTGACACTCTTACCATCCCTGAGGCAGCTGCTCGTCCTCGCTTTCCAGTGTACCAGGACGGAGAAGATATCGCTACCTATCTCACTCGCTTTGAGAGAGTAGCAGAGCTGTTACAGCTCGACGTGGGTACGTATGCTGTCAGGTTAGGGTGTCTGTTGACAGGAAAAGCTGCATAATTGTATGTCTCCCTCTCTCCTGAGATTACCAGTGATTACGACACGCTGAAGAAGTCCTTGCTGGCAGGATTCAAGAAGACTTCAGACGGATATCGTCTCGACTTCCGCAGTGCCAAGATTAGAGACGGAGAAAATTATACCCAGTTTGCTGTTCATTTGACTCGTCTATTCCAGAGCTGGTTGGAGGCTTCTAGCGTTCATGAAGACTTTGATTCCTTAAAAAACTTCATGGTACTGGACCAGTTCTTGGCTTCTTTGAGTCCTGACCTCCGTACTTTTATTAAAGAACACAGACCCTCGTCTCTCGACAGCGCAGTCCAGTTAGCTGATAATTGGACCTCTGCACACCCCTCTAATCGATTTTCGGCCAAGTCTGCTCCACGACCCTTGAAGCCCACGTGGAAGACTTCACCACCAGTTCCTCCGTCATCCACACCGACTACTTCCTCCACCATCAAGTGTCATGGCTGTGGTGAGTTAGGCCACATCAGGCCCCGGTGTCCCAAGAATCCACGGGCCTTCAAAGAGAATCCTCCATCTCAACCCTTCACGGTAGGATTTTGTCTCTCTGAGCACCGTGTTCCTCGACCCCTTGTTGCAGGTACTGTTAATGGCTCTTGGACCTCTTCCATCTTTAGGGACTCTGGGTGTACCTGCATTGTCGTTGCAGACGAAGTTCTTCCTGATGCCGACCTCACCAACTGCCGCCGGTGTCAAGTGGCCGACTCCCTGGGGTGGGTTGACATCTTCCCTGTCCTCCACTGTTACATCAGTTGTCCCTACTTTGAGGGCTGGACTGACGTAGTCCGGGCTCCCATCAAGTTTGCCAGCGTCTTGATTGGTGATGTCCCTGGGGTACGGGTTCCTAAGGAACCATACCCTACCTTCAACTACGGTGATTGGCCTCCAGCTTCTTAACCAACTTTGGCTTCCAACGATATTGCACCTCCAGTCCAGGGCTTTGCCAAGTAAGCCCCTGTCTACCCGGACTCTCTAGCCTCTTCTACTTCCCCACAGGTATGTGTAGTGGAAACTGGAGCCTCGACGGCTAGGATGAAGCGCCTTCATCCCCTTCATCTTCCTGATATCCAGCCACTGTCTGTCACCCCTGAGGAGTTTGCTCGTCTCCAGATGTCATGCGATACACTGACCATCGCACGAGCCAAGGCTGCAACAGGAGAAATCGACCAAGTTCGGAACAACTCCACCTTCCAGTTCCTCTTCCACGAAGGACTCCTCTACAGGAAGTGCCTCACTTCACGGCGTCTAGAGAAGGTGTAAAAGTTATGTTTGGTCGTTCCACGTAAGTGCCGGCCTATTGTGTTAAATGTAGCACAGGAGAACCCTTTAGCAGGTCACTATTCCCATCGGAACAGAACGGAACAGAAATTCACAGACCAATTTTTCTGGCCTGGGATGGGTACTGACATCAGAGTACACTGCCATTCCTGTGACAAGTGCCAGCGCTTCTCTCAAAAGGAGCGAGTGAGACCAGCTCCCCTTCAGCCTATGCCCATCGTTACCGAGCCCTTTGCTCGTGTTGCCATCGACCTAGTTGGACCACTCTCCCAGTCTTCCTCCGCCGGACACAGGTATATCCTAACCCTCATCGACTTTTCCACAGGCTTCCCTGAAGCCCTGCCACTAAAAGATGTTGACTCGATCTCAGTGGCTGAAGCTCTTCTCACCATCTTCTCCCGAGTTGGCATCCCTCGTGAAGTCCTGTCCGATCGTGGAACCCAATTCACTTCAGCTCTGATGCAGGAGTTACATCGACTACTGGGGTCAAGCCGATCTTCACCACGTCTTACCACCCTAGTGGCAACGGTCGCATTGAGAGACTGCACGGTCCCCTGAAAGCCATCCTGAGAAAGCTCTGCAGCGAGAAACCACGTGAGTGGCACAGGTATTTAACTCCTACTCTGTTTGCCCTCAGAGAAACTCCCAGTGACAGGACGGGTTTCTCGCCCTTCGAGCTGCTCTATGGTCGCAGCGTCCGTGGTCCCCTCTCCGTGTTACGCGACCTTTGGAAGGACAAGACCCTTCAACAGGATGAGCGGACCAGCTTCCAGTACGTTTTGGAACTACGGGATAAACTGGAGGAATGTAGCAAGATCGCCGCCCAGAACGCTGAAGTCAGCCGCCGCCTCTATAAGACTTACTTCGACCTCAAGTCTCAAGGTAGGACTTTCGAGCCAGGAGATGAGGTGCTTGTACTTCTACCCAATGACACCAGCAAGCTCCTTGTGTCCTAGAAGGCGCCCTGCAGGATCCTACAGAAAAGAGGCAAAGTTGACTATCTCGTTGATCTTCCCAAAGGACCTAAAATCTTCCACATCAACATCCTGAAAAAGTACCACCGCAGAGCCCAAGTTCAGTGTGTACAGGTCCTGGATGAAGTTACCACACTAGAAGCACTCTCGGCACCTGGGAAAGATGGACCCGCCGTCATCGAGGAGCCGCTTCCCAGTGAAATTTTTCAGCTCCCGACGACACAGAGCTTCTCAGAGGCCCCTACTACCGGAAAGCCTCAGGTAGGAGAATCCCTCACCTTGGACCAACACTCCAGCATTGAAGATCTCTTAGGGGGATTTGCTGATGTTTTTTCAGATGTTCCAAGTCACTGCACTACCTTGGAACACGACATCACTCTCACCACGACCGACCGAGTCCAAGCCAAGATTTATCCGGTCCCCGTCCATCTTCAACCTTCTTTCAGACAAGAAGTTGAGACTCTCTTCCAGCAAGGAATCATCCAGCGCTCGTACTCTCCTCATTGTTCTCCT
>JAXIVD010002838.1:44881-53505 GCA_036785275.1 Cancer borealis
TTTTTCGAAATTGTAATCGGAGGTAGAGTGAATGATTTTAAACCACTGATTACAGGTTGAGAAATTGAGGCCCAAGCTTCTACTACTATGTATTTTGTAACTAGTTTTGAGTTGCTTCCTTACTGCAGACTGTGTTGAGTGGACGGGACAATCAGAGTGAGCAGCGTTTCCGCATACTCGAGAACTAATGGAATATTGATGACTGATATATTGATTGATTAATTAATTGCTTCCTGCTTCTAGACCTATCTACGTAAATCTTAAGGAATAGTTTTCGTAGTTTGCGTAATGATGAGTTGTTTTTATTATCTACATTGCTTGTGTTTATTTTTACTATAACAGATATATAATTATTTCAGGTGTCGTTATGGTATAGTAGTTAATTATTATCATTATCTTCACTTGCACTTTAATTTCCATGATTTTCACTTTCATATTGGTAAAACTTCATAAAAGCTGAGTGTGTTCAGTCATGTTAGGTGTGTGGCAGGGAAAGTCAAGGCGAGTTTTGTTTCATGTTGCTTTTGTGTGAAGTTTCGTAAGTTTGTTGATCCTAAGTAAATTTCTCCTTCCTTCCTTCCTTCATTCATTCATTCTCTCTCTTTCTCTCTTTCTCTTTCTATGTGTGTGTGTGTGTGTGTGTGTGTGTGTGTGTGTGTGTGTGTGTGTGTGTGTGTGTGTATGTGTGTGTGTGTGTGTGTGTGTGTGTGTGTGTGTGTGTGTGTGTGTGTGTGTGTGTGTATGTGTGTGTGTGTCTGTGTCTGTGTCTGTGTCTGTGTCTCTCTGTGTGTGTGTGTGTGTGTGTGTGTGTGTGTGTGTGTGTGTGTGTGTGTGTGTGTGTGTGTGTGTGTGTGTGTGTGTGTGTGTGTGTGTGTGTGTGCGTGCGTGCGTGCGCGCATCTCATTCTAAGCAAATTAACCACACAACTGTGGATGAATAACGTAAGTAGAATATGTGCCTTGTATGCACTTCATGATGCACACACACACACACACACACACACACACACACACACACACACACACACACACACACACACACACACACACACACACACACACACACACTCACACAACACACACACACACACACACACACACACACACACACACACACACACACACACACACACATACACACACACGCACACATACACACACACACACACACACACACACACACACACATACACACACACACACACACACACACACACACACACACACACACACACACACACACACACACACACACACACACGTTAAAGATGAACTAGGGAACCGAATCTATAGACTATGGCTCCTCAACTAGGATGCTATTTTGTAGAAGAGGCAGCGTTTACTTAAGTCGTCTTGCCTTGGTGGGTCAATGTTATTTTTTGTGTGTATGCAAGGACAATAAGGTCATATCATCGTATATAAGATGTGTCCCAGTTAAGAATTTTTTTGGAAATGGCATCGAGAAAATGAGTTATTATTTTTTCAGTGGTAATGAGTAGATGCAGAGACATAGGTGTTGGTATAGGTTGTGTACTAGATCGTTCATTTACTAATGTTTCTCTGTGTACCTGAACACTCTTCACGAAGGTTGAGGAGCCTCATGAACCTACGAAGATGTCATATTGTTTCAGTAAATCTTGTTTACTAACGATGTAAAATTTTCAAGTGGAATTTATTCTAGCAAGCTAAAGTCTGAAATTATTCAATTGAAAATATGAGAACAGTAAATGAATAAAATATGCAAGAAAAAATGTGTAGTTAAGATTTTTGAAATGCCGTTATGATGAATTATAAAGTTTTTCCTCTGCATCTGTGAAGCGCAGACTAATTTTCCTTTTTACGTCAACGAAATTAGACGAATTTTAGGACAAAGTCGTTTGAAAAGAATTATTGTAAAAGCTGCAAATCATTATATATTGTAAGAACAAATAATGAAATTGCAATTAAGAGAAAACGATAAACAATATTTGAAACACTGAGAGCATGGCGACGAACTTATTAAGGGCGTATTAGTGTCGTAAGTGACTTGTAATCCGAACAGAATACTTCAATGGACAACAAATATCAATACTTGTTTTGTTATTTTTCTTTTCCGTCAATAGCTTGTTAGTCTCACCCGGCCTTGCGATGAAAATTTGAAAAAGAAATTCACATCATAATAGGATTCACAAAACTGTAATGAACAAAATCATATAAGTGTTTCCTGAGCGTTTATACATTGATTCACTATTAAACTTACATACACCTTTAAGTTATATTCAATAAATTCCCAAAAGTTTCATACTCGCACAACCGTAAAAAAATCATTGAGTATTCCATTATAGTGAAATAAGTAACGAAGATAAGACAGGTCAGTGGGTGGTTATTGATGCAGTCAGGTGGAGGGTGGAGGATGGAGGGTGGAGGGTGGAGAGAGGAGGGTGGAGGGTGGAGGGTGGAGGGTGGAGAGTGGAGGGTGGCACCAGGCGAGTGGCGGGGCAGGAGAACCAATCAGAATAGAGCATGATGTACCGAGGTCAGTGGTGCGTCCCGGCGACTGAGACAAGACTGGAGGCACAGCAGCTTGGGGGAAGGGAAGACTTAAAATAATCACTGTTACCAGGTCACCGCTGCACACATCCCTCACGTTCAAGCCTGGCATAGGAGTGTAATTAATGGGAATGACTTCTTAAAAATATTGTGGCGCCCAACAGTGGCACATACATTACAGTTACTAAAATATTTAACATAAGTATAGCTCATGAAAATATATCTATCATACTTTGAAATTAAACCAAAGCTAAATAATAACAAAACAATGCAGTTGAATTGATACTTTACTTCCTTGAAATTTCTCCCGAGTTATGTGGAATGAGGCTTCCTAAAATAGCTTAGTATTTAAGATATGTACTAGATCAACCTCCGTTAAAGTCATATTTGATGTAGATTTAAGCTTGACAAATATTACTAAATGACCCCTTCATACCCAGCTCTGAGATACCTGTGCACCGCCAGGATCAATAGCACGTTATATACACTCCTATTGTCACACAGCGGCTGGCAACGGGTTAGGGGATAACAGACGATACATTCAGTCAATATCATGCGATTTGCCGCGATGACAACCGTCCTAACCAAACAATAAGAAGGGACAGCAGATCTTGGCGCTGTGCCGACCATCACTCACCCTCTCAAAGCCAGGAACGGAATTGTCAAATGGTGAAATATGTCGCGATTAGATTTATACTTAATGCGATATTGGCAGAAGGAAAACCGGTATAAACAAACTATTTTTGGAAGCTCGATTTCAATTAATTCAGTAGAATTTTTTTTATGAGAGTACGACAATAGTAATAAATTACAACTTTTTAAAAATGTTGGGTTTATTGCAAAAAAAAGAAATGAACAATATGATAGTGATGTATTATATTATATTTTTATTCAGAAGTATTTCAATTATTGTAATGCTACATGGCACTGCGGAGCCTCACAACTCACTACATTAGAGGTGAAACACAATAATGGAACGTGTATACCCAGCCATCTTGAACAAGAAGTATTCAAAACAATGGTGACATCTGGTGGCAGACACTTTTCAAAACAGTCAATACGTCGTGAGGCAAAGCTGTCAATTCCTATAAAACCATTTAAAATTAAAATAAAATACATAACTATTCTGTTGATTCATGTTTTTCTTTATAAAATGCAGATATATACAAGAGTTCTTGTTTTTTGTGAAATGTTTGAAAGGAAGAAATGATGATAATAAGCAATATATAATAAGTTTATCAAGTGGTTTTGGAAAAGTAGATCACGACGGAGAAATATACGAGTATCATCGTACCATTTCGAGGACGTTTCTCTACTAATTCAGTAGTAATGGGCGTGGGTACGTGAGTGTTTGATGAGTAAGCGTATTCATCATATATCCTTCACTTATATTAAGAAGCTATAAATATATATATATATATATATATATATATATATATATATATATATATATATATCTGTGTGTGTGTGTGTGTGTGTGTGTGTGTGTGTGTGTGTGTGTGTGTGTGTGTGTGTGTGTGTGTGTGTGTGTGTGTGTGTGTGTGTGTGTGTGTGTGTGTGTGTGTGTGTGTGTGTGTGTGTGTGTGTGTGTGTGTCTGTGTCTGTGTCTGTGTCTGTGTCTGTGTCTGTGTCTGTGTGTGTGTGTGTGTGTGTGTGTGTGTGTGTGTGTGTGTGTGTGTGTGTGTGTGTCTGTGTCTGTGTCTGTGTCTGTGTCTGTGTCTGTGTCTGTGTCTGTGTCTGTGTCTGTGTCTGTGTCTGTGTCTGTGTCTGTGTCTGTGTCTGTGTGTGTGTGTGTGTGTGTGTGTGTGTGTGTGTGTGTGTGTGTGTGTCTGTGTCTGTGTCTGTGTCTGTGTCTGTGTCTGTGTCTGTGTCTGTGTCTGTGTCTGTGTCTGTGTCTGTGTCTGTGTCTGTGTCTGTGTCTGTGTGTGTGTGTGTCTGTGTGTGTGTGTGTGTGTGTGTGTGTGTGTGTGTGTGTGTGTGTGTATGGTTTTGAATCTGTCTCTCCGGTCACTGTACTTAACCTCGTGTAACCTTTCGCTCCCCCTATCCCCCCTTCCTACAGCCCCCTTCCTGGCTTGCTCGTCGCACCATTATTTCAGGTGATCCCACAGATCACTCCACCCATTAAGAGCAGCGCCAGGCCCTGAACGATAGTCAATGATGAGGCGAATAATATGCTGCGATGATATACTTGCTGTACTGTGATTCATTATTATATTATAATTATGGTCCTTTATTATTCACTGAATCGTAAGGCGAGAGCTCACAGTGGACATTGTATAGTGAGCCGTATCAGAGAGAGAGAGAGAGAGAGAGAGAGAGAGAGAGAGAGAGAGAGAGAGAGAGAGAGAGAGAGAGAGAGAGAGAGAGAGAGAGAGAGAGAGAGAGAGAGAGAGAGAGAGAGAGAGAGAGAGAGAGAGAGGACCTTTATATAAAAAAAGTTTATTAGAATAACAGTGATGGTGATGCTTTGTATTGACGTATTAATGCATGTATTCAAAATATTAGTTTATTGACGCTCATTGGTCCATATTAATCATATACACACACCCACATGAAAAAAATGATTACTAATACCACCACCACCACCACCACCACCACCACCACCACCACCACCACCACCACCACCACCACCACTACCACCACCACCACCATCAATAACTATAATAGAGTACTCATAAGACACGCCACACCTCTCAACCCGCGACAACCAAGCTCCAACCTCACCTTTGACATTAACTAGCTTCCAACTTTCATAACTCAGCCATTGGTAGAGAGAAGTCAGGACCTCCTCATCATCCCTTACCTAGTCATGATGGAACAAACAGGTCATGAAAGTTAAAGAGAATAAAAAGATGAGGTTGCAACAAAAATTAACGTAAAGTATAAGGAAAAAATGTATCAAACAGCGACAGCCACACAGACGGAGTTTCAATAGTCGCATCAGGGAAGGGAAAGAGCGAGGCTGTCAAGGCAAAGTATGTATAGAGACGACTAAAAAAAGGGGAAAAAAGTAGGGGAAACAGATAGTTAATGAGAGAGAGAGAGACAGAGAGAGAGAGAGAGAGAGAGAGAGAGAGAGAGAGAGAGAGAGAGAGAGAGAGAGAGAGAGAGAGAGAGAGAGAGAGAGAGAGAGAGAGAGAGAGAGAGAGAGAGAGAGAGAGAGAGGAAAGTAAGTTTCAAAAATAATGAGTACAGATGTGTTTGTGAGAAAGGGAGAAGAAAGAAGAGGAAAAGAAGGAGAAAGAGGAGGAGGAGGAGGAGGTGGAGATAGAGAAGATGGAGAAGGAAAATACGAAGGAAAGAATAGAAAGCAAAGAAAAAATAAGAAAAACTGGAGGAGAAAGAAAAAGGAATTGGAAGAAATGGATCTGCGCAAGGAAAAGGTAAATGGTAAATCGTGCGATCTCCTTTCTGTTGACAGGTGGACCGGAGTTTCTGTGAAGTCATGTGAGGAATCGAGTTTTTGCCGAGAGAGAGAGAGAGAGAGAAAGAGAGAGAGAGAGAGAATTGCCAAGAAAATACACAAATCCTACACTTTATTTCCAGTGCTCATAACTAACACACTAAAAATAATGATAGTACTAAAATCAACACCAGTAGTAATATAAATGAGTACAGTAACAGCGGCATTGACATTGATTCTCGGCGTTATAGTCCTTTTTATAGAGCAATAATTACGTAGCTATAACAATAACACCCAAGTGATGACCTGTACCTGGACCTAAGCGTTCAGAAACACTTGATACCTCTCGCCATTAATCATTAAGCGAGACTCAGGTGAACGGCTGCATTGCTTCAGGTAACGCGACACTGTACAAGAGAGGAGTAACGTAGGAGAGTTGTATAAAAGAAAGATAATCTAAAATTTGTGGATTAACGTTGAGAAGAGGGAGTAGAGTGAACGAAATGATGGATGGGTTGGAGAGAAATATGTTAGGATGATAGATAGATAGATAGATAGATAAATAGATAGATAGATAGATAGATAGATAGTGGAGTGACATCGTATAGACTTGTTCCCACTTCCTCCTCCTCCTCCTCTTCCTCCTCTTCCCCCTCCTCCTCCTCCTCCTCCTCCTCCTCCTCCTCCTCCTCCTCCTCCTCCTCCTCCCTCCTCCTCCTTCCTCCTTCCTCTTTCCTCCTTCCTCCAATCATATCTCGAGTTTGCCTCACAGACGCACACATGTATACCAAATTTATGCGTGCACGTTCATCGATGTGCACCTTCATCAGGATTCCAATCACACATGTACGTATGGTTCAATCAGGAAGCCGCGTTAAGCTATGTGTATGTGTACACCATTTAAACTCCAAAACGTTCATGTGTACGTAAATGATGTTAACAGTCACACGTGTAGGTTGAGTTCCCGCACACGGTAATATTCATTCATGTGCACTTCTGTCATTTGTGTCATAATGTTTTTAGCGTATAACTTCAGGAAGAAAAAAGTGAAAAAAGAAAATGAGCAAATAAACTTTTAAATTATTCTCTAAATCACCTTCATTGAAGCAATTTTATAATAGGATTAAGTCATTTTTTTCCCTCATTTTTTTTATTCATAACTTAACGGTGGAGGAAAAAAATGTACTGATCATAAATTTCACAATATACTTGATAATTAATAAGAAGAATATTGAACGTTGGCGTCCCTGATGGAGCTGTTGCTGTCTGTTAATCTGTCTGTCTTTTTTTTCAATGGACAAAAATTACTATAAACATTACTCATTTTTGACATTTGTCGTTCTAGCTCTTTTAAATGTTTTATCATCTATGTGTGTGTGTGTGTGTGTGTGTGTGTGTGTGTGTGTGTGTGTGTGTGTGTGTGTGTGTGTGTGTGTGTGTGTGTGTGTGTGTGTGTGTGTGTGTGTGTGCGCGTGTGCGTGTGTGTGTGTGTGTGTGCGTGTGCGTGTGCGTGTGCGTGTGCGTGTGTTTGTCTGTGTGTTTGGGGGATCAAGAGGTGATTTAGTATCCTCTTGATAGAACTCGGGATGAAACGCTTCCTGGGCTGTGTTTGTATTGACTCATGCCCTCAGCACTTCTCTTCCTCCTCCTCCTCCTCCTCCTCCTCCTCCTCCTCCTCCTCCTCCTCCTCCTCCCTCCTCCTCCTCCTCCTCCTTCTCCTCCTCATGTGCATGATCTCCTCTTTTTTCGTTATCCTTTGGTTCCTCCGTTCCAATGTCATTCGTGTATTTGTTTTTTTTAGTATAACCTTCCTTCCTTCCTTCTTTCCTTCTTTCCTTCCTTCCTTCCTTCCCTTCCTTCCTTCCTTCCTTCCTTCCTTCCTTCCTTCCTTCCTTCCTTCCCTCCTTCCTTCCTTCCTTCCTTCCTTCCTATTTTTTCCTTTTTCATTCTATTCGTTTCCATCTTTGCACCATCCTATTTATGTCTCATACATCTGCTCTGCTTTCCTTCTATTTCTATCTCCTTACTTTCTTCTCTCCTGTTTTCCCTTTTCCTCTTCCTCCTTTCATCCCTATCTCTCTGTTCTATAGTCTTCCTTTCATCCTCTCCTTCCTTCCTTCCTTATTTCTTCGCTTATCTCAAGTTTGCATTTTTTTCTCTTTCCCTAGCAAGACTGCTTTCTTCCTTCACACTCCTTCACCTCCTTCATACCTCACCTCCTCGCTAACCTTCCTTCTTACCTCACTCCACATGCACACTTTCCTCACATCTCTCCTCCTCCTTCTCCTCCTCCTCCTCCTTCTCTCTCACTTCCTCCTTCCCTCCATCCCAGCAGCATCTTACCTTCTCAACAAACTACACGCATATTTCTTTTCGTAAACATTTTCCTCTCCCTTACCATAACTCCTTCCAAGTCTTCCTACACTCCGCATCTCTCCCTCACTCCTTCCCTTGCGGCTTCCTCCCCTCCTTACTCCCTTCCTACTCTTCCTCACTGCCTCTCTCTCACTTTCGTCCTCTTTCGTCTCTTATTTTTATCCCCTTTGTCAGTAAATTTAGATTCTACCTACATTGAGTTTGGTGTTTTTTTCTTTTTTTGTGTATAGGTTTTCTTTTTTTTAAATCTTGGTTGTGTTATTATAGTTATTTTGGGGGAATAATCGCGTTTTCTTTTTTGGGTTGAAACTCTC
>JAXIVD010002839.1:0-2500 GCA_036785275.1 Cancer borealis
GTAATTATTTGTTTACATCCAAGAGTGTTAATTATAGCGAGTTAGATACAGTATAAGAAGCGTTAGGACATGACGACCTACAAGGATAGAGATGAAGGTGAGTGTGTTGTGTTGTGTGTGTTATGGTGGGCTGATGGGCTGACAGGATGACGAATCGGCAAAAATCGACTAAAATTCCTTCACTACTGACTGTCGTCGGTGCCAATGGCTATGGAAGTAATTTATTTTCATTAGAAAATGTAATGCAGTACTTTTAGTGCATTGTAAAGCTCCATCAAGAAGATATGATAGCTATCCTTAACCCACGTATACTTCTACACACAACTTGTTACCCCGTTAGGACCACATATAGTCTTAACTTCCACGTATATTCTTGTAATGACTCTAATAGCTCAAAGCAGTTCATAATTATGCTTTACAACACGTTTAACCATCATACAGACCCTCGTGGATTTGTAAAATCAATCTCAACCTATGGTGTATTTTCGTCATTTTTTCTACTCGGTGAAAACTATTTTTTTTATTTGCTAATGGATTTTGATATTTTAAAACTATATTGTACATTGGAATAATCAAATACTTTCAGTTAAGTTTCAAGTAATTTCACCGGAAACATTTATTTAAAAAAAAAAAATGTATTTAGTTTGAAAAAATACTAAAAGCATTATTGTGAATTTAATATTTCACCAATGTTGATGAAAATCATATCAGATATTCCTTATAGAATTACCAATGTATATACAAAGCACCCAGTTCAATTGGGATCTTAGTTTAAATGCTAATATTTTTTGTTTAATGGTCTCATTTTTTAAGTAAATAAATATTTTCATGAGATAGATACCTCTCAAATATAACAAAGAGTTATGTTGTAATGGCATAAATATTTTTCTCTTTTTTTCAAAACACATCCTATTCCAATCCTACGCATAGTTTTTTTTTCATTATTTCTCGTACTTATCCGTAATCGACTTAATCAACGTTACGGCCACATATAGTCTTAACTTGCAGGTATATTCTTGTAATGACTCTTACAGCTCAAACCAGTTCATAACTAAGCCTTACCACACGTTTAGCCATTCGACAGACTCTTGTGGATTTGTATAATTAGTCTCAACTTATCGTGTATTTTCGTAATTTTTTCTACTCGTCGGAAATTTTTTTAATTTTTATTAATGGATTTTGTTCTTTATAAATTATATTGTACACTGGAATAATGTAATGCTTCCAGCAAAGTTTTAGGTCTTTTCACCGGAAATTTTCTTTTCAAGAAAGAAATTGATTTTGATTTTAAGATAAACAAATATCATTATGGTGGATTTAATAATTCACCAATGTTGATGAAAAATATATCAGATATTCCTTATAACAATACCAATTGATAGATAAAGCACCCTGTTCAATTGGAATCTTAGTTTAGTAGCTAATATTTTTTGTTTGATGGTATAATTTTTTTAGTAAATAACTATTTTTCATGAGATACATACCCATCAAATATAACAAAGAGTTATGTTAAAAATCATAAATATTTCTCTCTTCTTTTTAAACCATATTCAATTCCAATCCTGCGTCTTGTTCGTTTTTTCATTATTTGGAGGACATCCCAATCAGAGACAAAAATCACCTTTCCTATGGTGAGAACAAATAACAACAGACTGTCAGATGGCTGTTAGTAAATACCAGAATATTATTAGGGAAAAGAGAAATTGTAAAAAAGTATAATAGCAGTGCAGTCGGAAATAAATATCATGTTATTCTCAAATGTAACAAACAAGAAAACAAATAATGTCATATCTAAAAATATATATGACATGAAGGAGCTGTGTTCCTTGCTCTTGCAACAAAAGTCTGAATAATAAATTCTTTCCTGTTATTGTTTTCAGTTTCAGTTTCACACAAACAAACAAATGTGCGCGCACGTATACACTACAATCGCACTCTTCACTATTCCTTCACTTTGCAGCAGTACAACATCACAGCATCATACCGTTACACAACATCATCCGCTCACTGATCCCAAGCGAACACCTGACAATTTTCAGACACGTTCATCTCACTTAATCTAATGCTCGTGCCAGTAAGCAGCGAACAGAATTAAAACAGACAGTTTCCTTTTTATTTTCTGTTATTCTGCTTCGGACCCGAGTGACTTTGTACAAGTGGGTCTATTGTTAGCATTTATACCTTTAATGTGTTGTGTATGATATCTGTGTAATGGAGGAAAACAGTACAGATCACTGGGGAAAATAGTGAACGAAATTTTTAGCAACCAAAAATCCAAATTCAGGTTAACTATATGTACTCCCTGGTTTATCTGATAACTATTTGAATGGTTAACTAAACTTATTTTCAGGTGTTTTGTGTACACTATTCAATTTTATTTTTGTAGGTTTGTCTTTTCATGATGTTAAACTACATAGCAGTGAAATACATTGTGCATAGTGAATCATGGAGGTAATGAAATCAACAATTAATATGTGAATTAAGTTATTCTCTTTCTGGA
>JAXIVD010002839.1:7500-10000 GCA_036785275.1 Cancer borealis
ACACTACACCTTCATCCTCCTCCTCCACTACTGTCTGTTCCTCCCATCCTGAAACTTACTAGATAGATAGAGAGATAGATAGAGATAGAGATAGAGAGATAGAGAGAGCATAATAGAGCGAGAAAGACCGTCAATCCCAATATGCCAAATGTTCGACTTGTTTCCCTCGTGTTCCAGCGCCGAGTGGCTGAAAATAACCTCCGTGTTAATCCTTTTGCCGGAGCTTCCACTGAGTGTGTGATTGGGCTTCGAGAGCAGCATAGGAGGGCGTGTTGCAGTATGAATCTCGCAGTAGTAGTAGGAGGAGGAGGAGGAGTAGGAGTAGGAGTAGGAGTAGGAGTAGGAGTAGGAGTAGGAGTAGTAGTAGTAGTAGTTGTAGTAGTAGTAGTAGTAGTAGTAGTAGTAGTAGTAGAAGTAACTCATTCCATTACACTATACACACTGAAGAGTTTAACTTGATCAACTGAAGTAGGAAAATAACTCTTCTCTACAACCTCAAGCTACAAACTTATTTTCCCCCCCACGCCAGAGCACAAATTTGCCGTCCCAATCCTCACTTCTACCCACTACCACATCCCTTCCTCCCTCTCCTTCCCTCCGCTCCCCCTCCCCTCCACAAAGACAAACAACCTCCAGACTTCAAACAGGACAACAAACTTCGAACAAACTTTTCTGTATAAATATTTTTTCTTTGCATCTTTTATCAGGTAAGATACATTTTTGTGACTGACTGACTGGGGGAAAAGTTTCTTTCATCCTCATATTTTCACCACAACACCAACCATCACCCTCATCACCATCTACACCATCACATCAATATCAACTTTGTGAGAGGTGTTACCGATCACCAAATAGACTTACAAAGAAAAGAAAAAAAAAAAGTTAGAGAGAGAGAAGGAGGGAAACTATCATCACCCTTACATCAATATCTCTATTTTTCTCTCGCTATCATCACGAACACCATCGCCAGGGCCGGTACGCTATTTCTATTGCTACCATTGCTACTAGCTACTACCACTACCATCAACATCACCACCACTACCACCTCAATCACCACCACCACCATTATCACCACCTTAATCACCACTACCTTTTTCCTACGTACGCCACTACGCGGCTCAACCATCACCACCTCTCCTTTAACTGCTATCATAACCATCACCATTTTAATCCTTCTCACCATTACCATGATCATCACCTCTGTCCTCGTCTCTCCTCCATTCCCGGCATCAGGGACTCATCACCACCACCACCATCACCATCGCTCACCGCCGCCCGCCTGGTGGTATTCACAATACATCTTACCTTGTGGGGTTCGACACCTCCATTTGTTGAGTTGTCTCGGATAAGACAAGTTTGGTTAACGTCAGTTCCTTATTTGAAACGCTAATATTCCTTTCTTTCATATGGTTTCTACTGTTTACCTTACAGTGGAAGAGAGGAGGAGGAGAAACAGGAGGCAAAATAATATATATAATTGTCATTTTGCTCGAGTGTCGGGTCCTAAATTATCTGGGTGAGATAATGCCCGGCCTTGTTTCAGGCAGGCAAGTGGTGGACGAGGACATGAAGTACTCAATACCATCAGATGACCTTCATTTAACGTGAATTGAGAGGCTTTGTGTACAATGCCAATCATTTGGTTCTAGTGTTTTGATGAGCAGAGGTGTGCCTGTGTAACGCCCACACTGGCAGCAGGTTGTGGGGTCCAGGGCAGCTTGATTGTAAGAAGGTGGGTGTACGATGTCGCACTGACCAGCCTATTGTTCTATATTTGTAGAGCGATAGTTTTGTGCTTGCAGTGTTGTTTGCGGGAATGAGAAAGACGGAGAGTAAGGGAGGCAGGGAATTATCACACAAAAGACGATGATGAAGGGTTGTGTTGGCGCTTCCTGAGGTGATCATAAGGGTTGGTGCTAACAGAGCTGCGTCAAGGGGAACATTACCTTATACAATGAGATCCATATTTCACACCTACCTATTACTGGAGGATGTTTCGCTATTACCTATGCATATTCAAGGTACAATAGGTGTTAAATTTCACTGCACCGACACAAATGAGCGTATCAGACTTCACGAAGCAATTTGGTAAGTAGACTACTGATAATGGGTGAACTGAACTGAAAATTTAATATATCTGATTCTGTATTCGAAATTGGGATGTGATGCTGTGAAGACTAGAGATTTTTGTCAACATCGGAGTAAAGATTGGAGGTAAAAAAGATAGTAGGGATCTGAACCTATCAATATCCTTGCACGTACACACCCACACCCACACACCCACACACACACACACACACACACACACCCACACACACACACACCCACACCCACACACACACACACACACACACACACACACACACACACACACACACACACCTGAAACTTTATACGATTTTATACATTTGTTTTGGATGAATTAGCAGTGGAGGCAGAACGAAGGGAATGTGAATTGCCAGCCGTGCACAGAATACAGAGAGTTTCCGTTGTTCGGCGA
>JAXIVD010002839.1:15000-17500 GCA_036785275.1 Cancer borealis
TGTATACACGTGGGAAGAATGTTCTCAGTCACGAGGATGACCTCAAAGGGCGTCGCCACCCTCTATTTACGTCATTCACCCTTGCTTTCCTTATTTTACAGATTAAATATGGAGAAATCACTTAAACTTTTATAATTTTCCCCTTGGTTCTGTGATTTCCTTGTCCTAAGTCTCGCATCACCTTTATCTTGGAGCGTAGAGCAAACTAAGGGAGATAGTTAGAAGCTTCGTAATTCACCGTCATGTTTGCGTCACCTCCCTTGCGTTCGTCATCTCCCCTCGTCTTTCGTATTTCACAGATATGATCAAACTTAGGGGAGATGACGATAAGCGAGGCCTGGAAAGCAAACACGACTCATTTCTACATTTCAGTACAAACGAAATTAAAACATTTTACTTGGTGCGAGTAACTCATAACACATGATATACCAGCTGTGTGTTTTCCAATGATGTATTACAAATAACGTATATCTGAACAGGACTATTTCGCCAATGTTTCTGTCCATCATGCGTGTAATCCTAAATCAGCAGAACATACAGTCATACACACGGTCCTCTCCCCTGCCTGCCTTCCATCCCTTCACGGCGTGTGCATAATCTCATTACCACCAAACTGACGCAAGAGCAAGTCGAGGCTGAAGGGAAATAATAATTATCCTCGTTACTTCCCCACAAAGCCTCGAACGAGGAGTGCCTGCAAGCCGCCAATTTGAAGCTCTTTCATAACATTTTGTTGCTAACTCGACTTATTACGAAACTTCGACACCACTTGACAAAGAAAAGAAAAAAAAGTGCTTCTGTGTTGTCTGAGACTCGTAGGGGCGGGTGAGGGGAGGGGAAGGAGGAAGGAAGGCAGGGAGGGAAGGAAAGAGGGAGAGAGGAATCCAGGGGAAATTTTGTTAGGTTATTTGTGGTGGTATGGATGAGTGGCCTATATAAAGGGCCCCATTTCACCATGTCCCCCTCCATTTTGTCCTAATATCTACAGATCGAAATATGTATGCAATATATGAAATGCTCCTAAAAATGCTATATTTAAAAAAAATTTCCCCAGACCCCCAGCTGCAAGAGTTCACTTCACTCACCTCCCCTTCCCCTTAAAAAATTCCAAATTCACCCCTGTGGCTCCCCCTTTCAAAAGATTTATATACGTCGCTAATATGGATGGTGACTGACGAAGGAATAGTGGCGGTAGAGCTCATAATGACATGGGAATATTCCAGACAGAGAAAATACAAAATAGACTTAATGTCATGCCAGACACAAAGGACAGAAATAACCAAGAGAAAACTAGATAATCATGCACAGGAAGGTTGGAGTAAAGGTGAGGAATGAATGTCACGAACTACTTATGAATGTCACAGAAAAGAGTTTGAAAACCATGGAAAGCTTTTATATATATATATATATATATATATATATATATATATATATATATATATATATATATATATATATATATATATATATATATATATAAGGAACAAACAGAAAAGATAGTAAAAGAACCACAATGGATCAACAAAATAGTCAAAATACCTTTTTAATTTAAGAAAAAGATACTTAAAATGTAACCGATATTATAAAAAAAAAAAAGTATATGTAAAAGAGTGGAAAAATAGCAATAAGTATAATAGAAATGATACAAGAAACATTGGGAAAAAATATGAAAAGGTTTAAAATTATAACGTCAAATGAAAGGCGACGAAATGGTGGAAAGATACGAAAATTTCTATTCGAAACAATACCAAATTACAGCACCATCAGAAGTAAGGAAATGCAATATATGTCTTACTCTTACAAATGATTATGAGACGTGAAAAAGCCCTGAATGGCTAGTAAATTGATGGAGGTTTTAAAAGACGTAGAAATGGCGGTTCAAAGCAGATTAGCTCATTCATTTTCTCATTTCGTACACAAGGAGAGAAGATCTTTAAATCGTGATGCATTAAGAAAGAAGATTAAAATGAGCTAAGTAATTATCACCTCATAAGCCCATTATCCAGTACATTCAAACTTTTCCCCGAGGCTCTAACCAACAGATTAAGAAAAACCTTAGGAAAAAAAACTGGGAGAATCAAAATGACTTACAAGCATCCTGTACCTATAAATATAAAAAAAACAAGATGAGGAAAATATTCTGAAACAAAAACATAACACAGATCAAGCAAGGAGAGCAGTCGCAGGAATTCAGGAAAGTGTAATGTTTTCTGACAGAAATTGGCAAGGATCAGCAGTGTCATTACTTCTGGCTCTGTGCAGCTGTTTGAACACCAACTAGATGTTCAGTGTGTGTGTGTGTGTGTGTGTGTGTGTGTGTGTGTGTGTGTGTGTGTGTGTGTGTGTGTGTGTGTGTGTGTGTGTGTGTGTGTGTGTGTGTGTGTGTGTGTGTGTGTGTGTGTGTGTGTGTGTGTGTGTGTGTGTGTGTGTGTGTGTAGTATGTGTGTGTGTGTATTTATATGTTTATCTATATGTATGTGTATATGGATATGCATACATT
>JAXIVD010002839.1:25000-32500 GCA_036785275.1 Cancer borealis
AACCTGGGAAAAAAGTGAGCAGAAGACTGTATTGCTAACAGCAGGTAAATCACCTGCTTGTTGGCGAGGAAGCCTGTCCGAGGCAAGCCAAAAAAAAACATAAGAT
This sequence comes from Cancer borealis, assembly GCA_036785275.1. Lineage (NCBI taxonomy): Eukaryota > Metazoa > Arthropoda > Malacostraca > Decapoda > Cancridae > Cancer > Cancer borealis. The sequence goes on from JAXIVD010002839.1 coordinate 25,107, forward strand.
GAAAAAGAGAAAGACTTCCTGAAACACCTGATCAGACACACAAACAGAAAGCCAGACAGACAAACAAACAGAAACACAGCCGTCCAAGTCCAAACACACGACATTTGCAACCTCGGTACTTGGTGCGTCATCCAACAAAAAATATGAGGCTTACGCTGTTCCAAAATGTTCCAGCTTCGGCGTGTTCACCTCCGCGTTTACGATGCATTCGGATTTTTGGTTGGTAGTGAAGCGTTGGCAAGGCTGGCGTAACCCCGTGGTGCCACGACTCCCAGGGAAGCTAAGGCACTCTACAATCCAATTGAGTTCCTACCTCCATCGCAGGAGATGATCCCGGGGTAAGAGGGACGGAGTCGCAAGATAAGGAAGGGAACTACCACCTTTTTTTTTTGCTTTAATACACGAGAGGTTTGTCTGGGAACATAGCTGCTTGTCTTGTCTGGTCTTCCTATTCCTTCCTCTGTCTCGGTCTTCTCCATTTCCTTCTTGTAATCGTTATTCCCTTTTTTTTGCACGCATAATGAGCTCCTTCCAATATAGTCGCCTTGTAACATCTGATATTCAAGTAGTCTAAAGTTCAAGATATCCACTTAAGTCTATTTCATGTTGAGCACTGCGGGGCGTGCAGGACTCTCGCACCGGGACAGCTCAGACTGACTTTAATTCCCGTCTCATCCATGATATCCTTTGAGCAGATCATTCCAACTTATTTTCTCATTTTTACAGGAGTTACTTTAAACCTTTCGTTCGCGATCAGATTAACAATAACATGATATTAGCAGTTTATTCTTAATTGTGCTCCATAAGTGTAAGTATGATCTTGTTCCCTTAGAAATTATTTGCCTCTTACATTTTTTTTATGATATAAGATAAAACATCCCATTTTGAGAGAGTGCATGAAAAGAGCAAAATGCCAAACATTAGAAACATACTATTACAAATGCCATTCCTCAAGATCACGTTCCTTCACACATACACATTCCACATTATATCATTCTCTCTCTCTCTCCTTTCCTCCTTCCCCGATAACTATTATTATCATTACTTCCATACTACATCACAACCCTTTCCTTTATCACTTCCCTTTCTTTCATTTCCTATTTTCACTTTTGAAAGAGAGAGAGAGAGAGAGAGAGAGATAGAGAGAGAGATAGAGAGAGAGAGAGAGAGAGAGAGAGAGAGAGAGAGAGAGAGAGAGAGAGAGAGAGAGAGAGAGAGAGAGAGAGAGAGAGAGAGAGAGAGAGAGAGAGAGAGAGAGAGAGAGAGAAAGAGAGAGAGAGATTAATATTTCAGATAATAATGAGGTCGAGTGGTTTTCTTTCTCTTAGCCCTCGGACATAGTTTTTTACTGTTTTAATTACTATTGATGTTCCCGAGTTTACATTATATTTAAGGAGCAGAAGTTTCATAGCATCATTAGCAAGCCTTTAATGATTCTGAGAAGCTGACAGAGATGGGGATGAGGATGAGGAAGAAAAAAAAGTGGAAGGATGAAGAGGGAGATATATAGATGCGAATTGATTTGTGAAAGGGAAGGATATGGAGGCAATGGTGGAGGTGGTGATGCAGATGAGGAATGAAGAGACAGAGACTGGAGTGAGGTTTGGCCGTGACCTCAAAGGAAAATATAGCCAATTAGCAAATAGTTGACAATTTCCAAGAATGACTTTAGTATGTAAACAAATGACAATGGACACGTAAGAGAAAAAGAGACAAAAAAGTGAGTATAACAGTGAATAGGTTACGTGACTTATCGAGAGAGGAGCGAGAGGATGAAGTGAAGGGAGAAAGGTGAGGGAAGATTTTTACCATTGGTCAACCTCAATCCATCCTTTGTCTCCCCTACTTGCCCTTCACACCCCTCATTTATTTCAACCCACTCTGCCTATCATTCTTACCGTTCTCCACCCATCCGATGTCCAATCCATACATTACATATAACCCTTTACCAATACCAACACTGACACAATTCTACATATCTTTCACTTTCCTTCCATTGCACATATTCAACACACCACTTCGTCCAGATCTGTGTGAGAGAGAAAGGGAAAATGAAAAGAGTAAAACTGAATATTGTGATGGAGGTTGTGTAGAGCCGGACAGGTAAGGCTGTAGTCAAAGGGGGGAGGAGGCAAGACTTGACAAGAGTTTAGTCCCTGAGGAGCAAAACTACAAGTCTGCGAGTCGGGAAAAGAAAAATATTATTGTCTAACATCTCATGGGCAATGCTGAAAATTTTTTTATTTGAAGAAAGGAATTTGAACGTAACAAAAAGACATTGTTTTACACAGAAGGAAGATTTAGATTGTATTAATGCTGCCTCCAGGATAATGTTAATAATGAAAATATTGATGATACTATAATGATAATGAGAAACAAACCAATGATGATGATTATGATATTGATAACAATAATAATGATGATGATGATTAGATAATGATGCTGATGCTACTGATGTTGCTGATTATGATGATAATAAGGATAATAAAGAAAATAATAATGATGATATTGATTAAGTATATCATTGTGGGAGAAAACCAGGGCAAGAGTAGTTTAATTTTGCAAAAATAAAAAATCAATATAAAAACTGAGCATCTGGTTTTCCTTTTCCCACCGACCAACACAAGCCGTGCCACAGTTATGATGATAAGTGTTGTTGTTTGTAATTTTCCATCAAACAATTCATGAAATCTAAACTAAACCAGATATATAAAAGAAAACAAATAAATGCAAACCTTAGGATAGCATTCTAACTATTACTCCGTTCGTCCCTCCCTCTAAGGCAATATACGATCAAAGGCTTATGAAAACAGTGATTCAGATCCCTTGCAGACGGCAGTGGAAGGGAAAGAGGAAGGAGGCGCAATTTTGGGGAGGAACGAACGTTTCAAGTTCATCTGTACACATAGAGGGGCCAGACCTTACCTACACGAGGCCATGGACAGGTAGAGAACCTTGTTGGAATAACTGTTAATGGTGGTGACGAGCTTCTGATCGTCCACCCAACCCTTCCCGTCCAGTTCGATTTATTAATATGGCCTTTAATGCAAAATGAAAATGTTGCGTCAAAATAATTTCTCATTTTTAGTTTATTTTCCTTACTAAGAAACAAAACATTATAAAAACATATTTGAAACATCAGAAAACAATTATATTCATTTTATAAACCATAGAAAACAATAATAAACAAAGAAATCAAGAAGAAGAAAAACGAGTGATTAGGGTTGTGATTGGTTGTGGTTTTTAATGATTGGTGTTTAATGGTTGCGGTTGTGAGTAGTTGTAGCTATGAATGGGTTGAGCTGAGTGTAGCAGGAGCGTAAGTCTTGCTTACATTTGTCGTCTCTTAAGCCTTTGTTGTTACGATGACCTTTTGACGTTGACTGCGTGTGCATTGTGCATGAAGTCCTGCCAGCAACTGGTAATGCCATTGCTGCTGTGTTACAACTGTGATACAACTACTGCTGGTCCCGCTGTGAATACGCGTGTTGTTTTACCTTTTCAAAAGTGATGTCTTCTTTTCGTTAGTGGTACAATAGTATTTTTCTTTGTTTATCTTGCTCAGTTTTAGCCTAACTGAGAATGTTTTGGCCGAATTTGAGGTCCTTTCATAATTAGTAGAAGACATGCTTTCAAGTTAATTATATTATGTAGACTTTATCATGACTTGATTAATGGGATATGTCTTTTTCTAATACAATATGCAGATTGGTCCTTTGAATGACAATTAGAGTTTTACATTGTCATTCTTATAAATATATTTTTCAAACTGTACAAATAAATACAGTGGACGATGTCTGTTGAAGTTTTGGCTACTCATATCTCATCATCATTACATACAAAATAGGAGACATTTTCTAGAACTTCAATATTATATAGAGTAATTTTTTTTTGCTTGGGATGATCGTCAGGGTTGGCCTCGAAGGGTGGGCGAAGCGACGTATGTCCTCCCCCGGCGTATGTCCTCAATGATTAGTATTTCACAAGTTAAAAATCATGGATTGCTTCTGTTGACTGTTAATTCCCTTATTACCATATTTTTTTCGTAGTTTTATGATACCCTATTTTTTGGAAGGACTTTCTCCACAGGTATGGAAGGAGACCTCCCACTGCCATGCAATCCTGTTTTTGTAACTCTTCTAATAACCAGCTTTTACCAGTTTCTTGTTAATCTGTATCCCTTTCATCCATTGCATTTTTTAATTTATTTTTGTTCTCAAGTTTTGAGCGTGTTCACCAACTAACTAGTGTGTCGGTGTTGCACTTTACTTATTCAGTATACATGCATCGACCACTTTTGTTTATCTTTCAGTGAGGATAGAACAGTTTTCATCATTTTTTCAACACTTAGACCACACCATGTCTGTGTTATGCGTATGTGTTTCTTTTCTATTCTTATTAAAGACAGACATATTCAGATATTTTAGGTTATCGACCTTCCGCAAAGTTGATTACTGTTACATCCACCCTGTCTTGTGCAGCAATATAAATGTTGCTGAGTATGTCAATTATGTACGAGAGGAGCGACAGGAATTATTGAGTAGCACGAGGCATAGGAATAGCACGATGAGGTGTACTCTGGGCGGGAGTGGGTGTGGTGATGAGGTGTACTGTGGGAGGGAGTGGGTGTGGTGATGAGGTGTACTGTGGGAGGGAGTGGGTGTGGTGATGAGGTGTACTGTGGGAGGGAGTGGGTGTGGTGATGAGGTGTACTGTGGGAGGGAGTGGGTGTGGTGATGAGATGTAACCACAGACGCTCACTCACTCCTCGTCGCGCTGCGCCACCACACCTGACAACCTGCCACTTTGATCAATACCAAGAGTGTGGAATCGTCGACCTTGGTGGTAACCGAGATATTAGCTGATCGTGACAGCTACATATAAATAGAAAAGAACTATGCATGTTAAAGATTATTCTTTTGCCGTCCTCCTGGGCCATACTACTACCCCTCCATCTCATTCGATTCATGGAAAATAAAACTAATTTTAAATTACAATACAAAAGCAATGCAATATATATTTGAAAAACTATTTATATTTTGTGCAACATAAACATTTCCCATCGTTTTCATGTTTACTCACTAGCTTTATTTGTTTATTTTTATGCAACATCCCAGCCACTGTTGCAAAAATCAGGTTCGTGACTGGTTTGTGACTAGCTGAAACATGACAATGGAATGAGACTGTGCTGCCCCCCATCAGCCAAACGTTGAAGCGGCTGCGAACAAAGTTCAACCCACATACTCAACTCCACACCAACCTCCTGCTTCAGGGTAAACTTTTTCCTGCGGCTTTGTGCTTCCTTGAAGTTTGGTCTTCTTTCTTTTTTTCACTCTTCTTCCTTCCTCTCACGTTTTTCTACTTGGGACAACTTACCACTACTTCATTGCAGTTTTATAGTGTTGTATTTTTGTTACTCTTCTTACTCTTTTACGTATTTATACCAGTTCTTGTTTTATCTGATCACTTCAAATTCACTTCCTTGTGTTCGAACTACCACCATCAGCCTCGACATCAGTTACCAGTATTTTTCTTCACTACAATGCTGATACTTCTTCCTCTTCAAAGTAAATTTCTCTTACTCTTTCTCCTCTTAGTTCACCTTTCTCTCCTGTGTAATCTCTTCGCGTTACTAATCTCTTATTTTAGAGTTTACTCGCTCCTCGGTCATGGTAGTAATCCCATACCTTTATTTTGCCTCCCTCCCTCCTCTCTCTTTCATTCATCTCCTCTGAAACTGCCTATTCCTCCCCTTCCTCTCTAACGAAACTTACTTGTATCCTTCCAACCTTTTTACGCCAACATTCACCGGCTTTCTCATCATTTCCCATTAATTCAATCTCATTACCTCCCAGGATATTTTAGTCTCTTCTTTTCTTTTAATTCACCGTCTCCTACTTTTTTTTCACTACATCTTTTATGAAATGCTTTGTAAGTACTCCATCGGTCGAGTCTTCGCTTCAATGGCACGCCGATAACAATATATAAATAGATAGATAGAGAGAGAAAAAAAGAGGTTAGTTTTTACAGGTAATATATCATTTGTATAATCAATTGCAGTGAATGACGTTGTATCTAACCAGCTAAACATTCTCTTATTTTTCGATATATATTCAGGAAGCACAATAGACTGATGCAATCTTGAAATCAATTTGAAAGAAACTTTATGATATTACTTACGATTAGTTATTAGATACTCGGATATTTTTTTTTTACTGTGTGTGTGTGTGTGTGTGTGTGTGTGTGTGTGTGTGTGTGTGTGTGTGTGTGTGTGTGTGTGTGTGTGTGTGTGTGTGTGTGTGTGTGTGTGTGTGTGTGTGTGTGTGTGTGTGTGTGTGTGTGTGTGTGTGTGTGTTTCGTCGTTTCAGTCCATCTGTTTATATTTCTGTCTCTCTGCTTGATTATATGCCCGTCGGTGTGTTTTCCTAAAGATACACATTAATCTCCTCACGACTACTTTAACTACCAGCACCAGTAATTGAAATCCTCACTCTGTTCAACATCGCAGCCTTCGTGAATGATCCATAGTGATGTTTTTTGTAAGCTAGTTCAGACATTTTATTTTCGTTCCTCTGCATGACCTAAATGTACTTCATTTATCATAGAAAAAACATCAAGTGGATGAACGACACTAATCCCAAAACTCTCACTAACTTTCTTACATTGTAAATATTTTAAACGAAATAATAACTATCATCAAGTAGTGTAATGCCAATTGTACCCCAAGTTTGTAATATTCATCCGATTTTCTGGTACTTGAAAAGGTCAGAGTATAAGAATCCTAACCTGAATGTCCCGAATATCAACCTGTATTTAATGTCTTCGGTGTAGAATGCCGCTGACCGATCCCAACAGGTGTCAGTTCTCGAGGCCTTGTGAGAGCGATGAAGTTGTGAACAGATGTGAAGGTATGTCCAATATTTCCAAAAGGCAGGACATTCACTGATATCTAAATCTCACACACTGAATACTCGTAATTCCATTTTAAATCGAAATATCCCGGTGAAAAGTAGAAGGAATAAATTTCCAACGTTATGTATATATACTATCAACCTTTAGCAAATAACGGAATGCTATGACCTTTAAAAAATTCGAAAAAAAATAACTCATACTCACGATAACCTCGACAGAGCTACAAAAGATGAGGGAGAACACGTCTCCTTATACCCTGCACCTTTCAAGCTTTCTCATATAATTAAATGAAGCGAAAAATATACGGACTCAGTCGATAATTCAACGTAGTCCTGAATCTAGCGTTGTCTTTGACCTTTCAAACTAGCAGGGGTAAGAAGAGAGAGAGAGAAAAAAAAAATGAGAAAAAAAGAGAGAGTAGAGAAAAGGGTATGAGAAAAAGAATGGACGCAAGAGTAAGAACCAACATGTGTTTGACTTCC
>JAXIVD010002839.1:37500-40000 GCA_036785275.1 Cancer borealis
TTCATCACAACCATATTTATTTTGTACAATGCTCCTTGGAAACGGCAGCTAAGCTTAATCTCAGTAGGACACTCTAAGATCACATATATTACTATTGATCTGTAACGTCTGAAACTGTTGTGTGATTCATTACAAGCAAAAAAAAAAAAGAATACAGAAAAAATATGTATCATGGTAATGCATTTGGTGTGTGAGGCAGCACATTGCAATACAAAACAATGATTATGAACATTGACAGATACCATAAAGTTAACTCATTAGATATGACCATTACATTCAGTAATCAATAAAGAGCTCAAACACTAACGACCTTAATTACCGGGAATATGAGTTATTTCCCTAACAGTCAAGTTCCGTTAAGGGCATAGAGTTAAGGGAGTCGAAATAATAAAAAAAAAATAGCTGCCACAGGTGCTTCATGAATTGCTCGTAACAGACTTATTAGCCTCACCTCGAGCCGGGGTGAGTTACGCGGCCGTAAGTCCTTTAGTGAATCATGCCCATGGGATCCAAGTTACTTTTGTTAGAAGCCACGTAATTGGTTGCCGGCTTTAGCAAAGCTCACCTGATTGGTTAGTTTATATATAAGTATTTAGTATCATGAGATATTTTCTCTCACTTATAATCATTTTACAGGAAAAGGACATTTCATTGTTGTTTTGAATCTAGATATACACAATACAGATGCATGAATAACATATTGACTGTCAACCTCACGGCCTTATAGTGCTACATAATTGTGCCTCAAATGGCAACTTTCAGCTCATTTGTTTAGTCTCAACAATAACAAACAAGTTTCTTTGTATTTCTGTCTATTTCATTAATCCAAACATTTTACTTTTTTGAGGAAAAGCAAATATAATAGATCATTACATTCGAAAATAAAACAAACAAAAAAACAGTAACAAAAAGCATATTTAATTAAACGAACACAATTGACATCTGAGTGTTGTTAATTATCTTTATCCTTTTGACAAACAAGATCAACTACGCTTTACTACTACTACAAATATTATTACTATAACTACTACAGCAAATACTAATGCTGCTACAAAATAATGATACTTTTACTGCAAAAAGACTGCAGATGATTAACAACACTCAGATGTCTGCTGTGCTTGTTTAATTAGATATATTTTTTGTTACTGTTCTTTTCTATTTTCTAAATCTAATAATCTATCATACCTGCTTTTCCCCAAAAAAAAATAAAATATGTTTGCATTAATGAAATGGAAATAAATACAACGAAGCTTGTTTGTTGTAATACTTCCCCATTACGATGTTCAAAATTATCTAAAGGAAACATCTAATAACCTACCTCAACCTCTTAATAAAGCAAAGAAAAAATACGTACATATCTCGACATCAATACATTATCATAAATCACATCATTCAAGTACATCTCATCCAATACACACAGTTCACTCTCCTGTATGTGTTGTCCTTTGCATTTCATCCCATCCTTAATGTCTTCTCTACACTCATTTCCACCACTTCCTCTCCACCTAGTGCCTCATTTTATGCTCATTCTTTGTATCATGTTCTTCTCCCTCATTCTGTTGACGTGTCTCACTCTGATCTTCCCTTTCTGGTATATTACAGTCACTTTCCATTTGTTTTGTTTCTCTCTCTCTTCCCTTCTCTCTATCTCTCACCATTTATAACCTTTTGTATGTCATTGAACCCTTCATTTTCAGTAATTCAGCATATCTATTCTCTTTCTCAACTTCACGTTTAGTTCTCACGGCTCACAGCTAAACGAAACAATTGGTACAACATTTTCATTTACGCCTCCACAAACATAGTCTCCTCTTCTACCTCTCCCTCTCCCTCTCCCTCTCTCTCTCTCTCTCTCTCTCTCTCTCTCTCTCTCTCTCTCTCTCTCTCTCTCTCTCCCTAACCCCTTACACACCCCAAAACCTTCTCTTTCTCTTCCATTCGATGACACTCTCATGCCTCCGTGGACACCATTGCAGCGATATCAACAGCCTGATAGCAGAACTTTATCCTCTGTTACTGTGTTCAGTATTATTTCAACATCTACATACATTTCCATCTCTAACGCACCTTATCATTCTACAGTACTATTCCTGCATTCATTTTTACCTTCCTGCGTTTAGACATTTTGGAATGATGATGGTGGTGATGGTGATGGTGATGGTGATGGTGATGGTGATGGTGATGGTGATGGTGATGGTGATGGTGATGATGATGATGACGATAAAAACAGTAACACTATATGAAAAGAGTAATATGGTACTCGATAATCGTAGTCATATTAATAGTAACAATCTTAGTAGTAGTAGTAGTAGTAGTAGTAGTAGTAGTAGTAGTAGTAGTAGTAGTAGTAGTAAACGTAGTAGTAATATTGTAGGTTTACCAATCAACTGATATACGTATTTATAGTTTAAAAACCTCATTGTTTGCAGCATCTCGCCTCATGTGTGCGTGTGCGTGTGCGTGTGTGTGTGTGTGTGTGTGTGTGTGTGTGTGTGTGTGT
>JAXIVD010002839.1:42500-53300 GCA_036785275.1 Cancer borealis
CATACACACACACACACACACACACACACACACACACACACACACACACACACACACACATGTACGTACGTCCCCGTGTACTTTCAATTACTAAAATGTGCCTCGCTGAATGCTTTATGATATACAATGCAGTTTAATCAGCGATACGCTCCTGATTTTATTTATTGGTATGGGGCACGTCTGTATCCAGTATGATGTTGTATGTTTCTAATGTTAAATACGCCTTACTAATTGATTGAATTATGGACTACACACATTTTCACTCCACTCCACTCCACTCCACTCCACTCCACTCCACTCCACTCCAATCCATTCCACACAACAACAACAACAAAAACAATGACAACTACATCACAACCACCACCACCACCACCACCATCACCACCACCACCACATTGTTTCAAACAACAACACTTTTTTCCGTGGACAAGATGACCAAGCATACCAATGGCGCCTTTTTTCTAGATAGCAATATAAAACGTGAAATACTCGTCATTTTACTCAATACAAAGGAGTACAAAGGAGTACAAAGGAAGAACAGACAGCAACAGTCCTACTGGACCTAACGAGGCTGTCTGTTTAGCTATACTACTACTACTATAATATCTACGTGATAGAGACAAAAGGACAGCAAAGTGGAAGGCTCCTCCCCACCCACCCCTCCCTCCAGCCGAAGCTGGCCGGAAGAGGAAGTGATACCATGTAGCATGAAAAAACTAACATGGAATTTGTATAAGAAATAAATAAAAAACAAGGAGTAATCTATGCTATTTACAACAAAAAAATGTATACAAAAAAAAAAAAATACATAGGCAGTGTGTGTACAGTTTATTTATATAGTACAAAAACCACTACAGAAACATGCACATTTTGAGAACGAACGCACACTACTGATAGCTAGTAATCAATAGCCATCGTCAAAGAGAACATTTCACTGACATCTGTACAAAGGTGCATTCACAGGCCTGATTCACAGGTAATTACTGACTAATTCTGATTGAACTAATGAGCAGACTGATATCCCGTTAGCTGACTGAATTATCATGGGTCAGCTCTTATTGAACATAATGTAATGCACTCTCTCTCTATGTATCTATTTATCTATCTATCTTTCTTTTTTTTATCTCGCGTTAATGATTGGTAAGGGATAGGAGTGCATGGGAGGTAGTGTGGTAGAGCGTCAAGAGATCTGTGGTGTCAGGTTCAGATGTAAGGTTAGAAATTAGTTTGGCACGTAAAACCACTCCCAATCCAACTCTATAATTCCTGTCCCTATCCTTCTCTCTTCTTTCTGTAAGCTCTCTCCCTCCTGCCTCCTCCCTCTTCACTTTATTCCTCAACATCCTCCAGTTCTGCCTCCTAGCTCCTGCCTATATCAGTCATGTTCTTGCTCTCCCTCTTCCTCCTTTAACCTCTCTTACTCCTGGTTTCACCCTCACCCCTTACTTCTTTAACTTCCTCTACTACTTCCTCCACACTTTCCTCTCTCCCCTTACTCCTGCTCCTTCCAATCCCTATTCCATTTCTAACTTTCCTTGTTTCTGCTTCCACATATACTCTCCCCTCACCATATTACGAGTGGCTCTGGTCTCACTATGCTGTTCTGCAAACCCACTCACTCTCACTCTCACTTCTACCTTAACCACTCTCCCCTCGCCAATCTCACTCTTATCTCATTATCTCTTATCTCCCTTGTCTCTCTATGCTTCTTTTGGCTCTTCATCACTCACACTTTTTTCATCTCACTTTTGGAGTTTCTTACACTCGAGTAATCTCTTTTTTTCTTCCGTCGTTTCCAACTGAATCTGTGTACTTTTTTTTTATCCTCTTTCTCTCTTTTTTCTCTTTCTCTCTCTCTCTCTTTCTCCTTCTCTTTCTCCTTCACCATTTCCTCTTCCTCTTCCTCTTCCTCCTCCTCCCTCCTCCTCCTACTCCTCCTCTTCATCCTCCTCGCTCATCTCCAATCCCACACACTTTAATGTAGGCGCAAAGTTATTTCAGTAACTTTGAATAATTTACTCAGATAGATCAACTCCTTTTTTTTTTTCTTTCTAATTTCGAATTTGTCTGACTTTTCCTAAGTTTTCCGCTGTACGTTTTGTTTTCGCTCACTTCCTCTTCCTCTTCCTCTTCCTTCTCACTCTTTTTTTTTCTCTATCTCTTCCTCGTCCTCGTCTTTCCCCTTCATCTCTATTTCTGTCTTTTTCGTTTTTGTCTGTCTGTCTATCTATCTGTCTATCTCTCTATCTACCTTATATATTTTGTATCTCTCTTTTCTCTACAAAACATTTATAGTATTTTGGCATTATGTTGACTCTCTCTCTCTCTCTCTCTCTCTCTCTCTCTCTCTCTCTCTCTCTCTCTCTCTCTCTCTCTCTCTCTCTCTCTCTCTCTCTCTCTCTCTCTCTCTCTCTCTCTCTCTCTCTCTCTCTCTCTCTCTCTCTCTTTCTCTGTCTGTGTCTGCTCCTTTCTCTCCATTACCTTTAACCTTCTCGACATCATCTCTCTCCACTCTTCTCTTTTGCTCGAGGCAGTTTTGTCATTCCCTCCATTTACTCCTTTCCTCCTCTCCTTCCTTTTTGCTTTCTCTCCCCTCTCTCTCTCTCTCTCTCTCTCTCTCTCTCTCTCTCTCTCTCTCTCTCTCTCTCTCTCTCTCTCTCTCTCTCTCTCTCTCTCTCTCTCTCTCTCTCTCTCTCTCCTCTCTCTCTCTCTCTCTCTCACTCCCGGCAAAATTGTGATTAATGACCTCTCGCCTCCTACGCCCTTGGGAGAGGGAGCAGCACTGACCAAGACTTCCAAAGGGAGAGGAAGGGAAAGGGTGAGATGGGGGGAAGGAGAAGAACGAGAAAAAGCACGGAAAGGAAAAGGATAAAAAGGAAGATGTGTAGAATGAAACTGTAGATGAAAAAAAAAACTAAAAAAACATTGTAAATAAACTATATGAAGGGAGAATATATATATGAGTTAAGATAGTGCAGAGAAGGTAAGAGCAGTGAGATGAAAGGAAGTGGTGGAAAAGGGTGAAATTTGGCGAGGAAAAAGGAGAAGATTGAAGAAAGGGAAAGAAATGTGATGAAAAGTAGTGGAAAGCGGGAGAAAGAAGAGATAAGGAAAATGTGGCAAGTTGAGGGAATGGTCAAGAGGGACGGGGAAAAAGAAATAAAAGAGAGAGAGAGAGAGAGAGAGAGAGAGAGAGAGAGAGAGAGAGAGAGAGAGAGAGAGAGAGAGAGAGAGAGAGAGAGAGAGAGAGAGAGAGAGAGAGAGAGAGAGAGAGAGAGAGAGAGAGAGAGAGAGAGAGAGAGAGAGAGAGAGAGAGAGTAATAGTAATTGTTATGATAAATAAATTACAAATGATTATGAAAAAAAAAAAAGAGTTGAAAATATATTATGTACAAACTGTGAGAGGAAATCTGTTAAAACGACTTATGTTCCTAAATAAATAAAAAAAATAATAAAAATAAAAGTTGGTACCAAACATTCCGACAAAAAAATAAACGAAAGCTCAGAATGCCAAATCGTTTTACTTGAAAAAAAATAATCATGTTTTATTAAAGCTGCGAATGGTAGTTGGGAAACGAGGACATGTGAGAGGAATGAATTAGGTAGTCAGCGATGAAGGACACGAAGGAGAGAGAAAGAAAAGAAAAGAAAAATACACACAGGAGAGAGAGAGAGAGAGAGAAAGAGAGAGAGAGTGAGAGAAAGTAAAGAAACTGGTCACCGGTACACAACAAGAAATTAACTAAACTGAAGAACAAAAAACTAAAAGAAAAATAATAAAAGAAAAAAATAAACATAAGGTGAAATTAACTAAGAGAGGACAAAGCATATATATAAAAAAAAACAAATAGATAAATTAAAATAAAATCAAAATCAAATACAAAATAGATGAAGAAAAGGAGGCAAGGTAAACAAAGACGTTAATATTAAAGAAAGGAAAACTGCAAATGGAAACACAAGAATGAACTGAGAAAGGAAAACAGGAATAGTGAGAGAGAAACCCAAGGAAAGTAGGAAGGATGAAAACAATATGGAGGTAACAATGGAAAATAAAAATAAAACTAAAAAAGAAAAGAGAAAGAGAGAGAGAGAGAGAAAGGAAAACCAAACATAAAAATGACGTAACGAAAAAAAAAGAAAAACAGAAAACAAATGCGACAAGACCAAGAAAAGAAAAAGAAAAACTGAGAAAGACAAATAAATAAGGAACACAAGGAAAGCGAAAAGAAATATGAAAAAACACCCAAAACCAGAAAGGAAACAAAGAGGAAAGGACACACACACACACACACACACACACACACACACACACACACACACACACACACACACACACACACACACACACACACACACACACACACACACATGAAGCCTGCTCGCTATCCTTTGGGGCAAGACTAATGACCAGCTCTGTCGCTAACTTGGGACTTTAGGGCTACTGACACTGTGACCTCCCCCTCCTCCCCCTCCCCCCCTTCCCTTCCTCCCTCCCTTCCTTCCTCCCTCAACAGGTCCTTTATTCTTTCCTCTCTTCCTTCCAACAGATATTTTCTCTTTTATTTCTCTCTTCCTTTCCTCCCATTAAGTAGGCCTTCCCTCCCTCCCTCCACCCATCCTTTCCTCCCTACTTCCCTCCCAAAAGCCTCATCCTCTCCCTTCCGAGCTCTAGCCAATGATGTGAATATAAGAGAGAGAGAGAGAGAGAGAGAGAGAGAGAGAGAGAGAGAGAGAGTGAGAGAGAGAGAGAGAGAGAGAGAGAGAGAGAGAGAGAGAGAGAGAGAGAGAGAGAGAGAGAGAGAGAGAGAGAGAGAGAGAGAGAGAGAGAGAGAGAGAAGAAAAAAAAATTACATAGGGTCTAAACTAAATGCTCTATCCTTAAGCTAGACTATCCGCTTTTAAAATTAAACACAATTAAGAGTAAATGAAGTTCTAAGCAACAGAGTCTAATAGTTAACAGCAGTCAGTCATATAACCTCTATCAGAATCCTTGTTGGAGGAGATAGTGGTTTAGTTTGAGTAAAGGAAGACTATTTAACTCTCTAACGACATCATTGGTAGAGAATAATTTAATAGAGTCAAGTTGTATTTGTCTAGACCTATTTTTTACTTTGTTACTCCTCGTTCGTAATAAGTCACCAATTGAAAAGAGTATATATTCGTCAACATTCGTAAACCCTTTAAGTATTTTAAAACTCTCTAAAAGGTTTCCTCGGAGGTGACGTTTCTGGAGAGGAAACATTTTTTGTTATGCCAACCTCTCTGCATAAGATTTATTACCCAAAGACGGAATCATCTTCGTGGCCCAACGTTGGACAGTTTCTATTTTTGTTGTCATTTGCAAGGTGAGTGACAGAGAGAGAGAGAAAGCAAGAGAGAGAAAAAAGAGAACAAAGGCAGACAGACAGATAGATAGACATGCAAACAGATAAAAATGCAAAAATAAGAAATAAAAAAACTCTATACAGGAAAAGTAGAAAGACAAAATCACAGTTAAACCCTTAAATGTGTTACACCGCAACACTGTGTTCCGCTACATCGTAATATTGTGTTCTATGAATGCTCATAACACAACCAACGCAAATTACATGAAGAGAGATAGTCACCACATGGATGCAGAACAAATTATATATGAATTATTTTTTTTAGCCACATGTGTATACTTATATATAATTATTTCCCACATCCTAACAGTAATGTTTAGGATCATATACTGAGAATAAAGAAAAAAATGTCACATCAACAACAACGAAACAAAAAAGGAAACCATTTCATTACCGGAAGCAACACGAAAAAAGAAAACGTCATATTCTTTGCAACAATTGTTCATCATCGTCGCAGAACAAAACATTCATCAAGAACATCGTCATAGCCTCCCCTGAGCGCACCTCCCAGCCAGGTGGGAATGGCACAGGTGTCTCGTGGGAATGTTGTTGCTGCTGCTGTCACCGGTCCGCGTAAACAATTTAAATAACAAGCAAACCAATTACTTTCTCCACCCTCGGCGGAGTGGCCAATTACTTTAATAAACATGGAATATGGAATTTCAATTTTCCTGCTGTTGTCTTCACGCTCCTTTGAGTTAATGTTATTTTTTTCCACTCAACTGGGCGAACAATTACTGAATTGATTTCCCGATCTGAAATTGCTTTGGGTAAGGCATTTACTGGGGTGTTTGGACGTACCGGGCGATAAACTAACATTATTGTCATGGATTGTCACAGCGGGAAGCGTAAACCTGACGTTATGTAATGCGTGAGGAGAGACGAGAGGAGAGGAAAGGGGAGAGGAAAGGGGAAAGGGGAGGGGAAGAAACCATTACCATCCCAGCATGAACTAAGGGGGCTGTTGGAGGGGAGGGAGACGAGGGGAGAAGAGGGGAATGGAGGGGAAGGTGTGATTATTAGCCAATCTCTGAGGGTTGTTTGAGGGGTGGTAAGAGGAGGCAGAAGGAGGGGATGAAAGGCATGTGTAAAGAGGGGAGGAGAATGAGTCATTATCACCTCCACATAACCTCAAGGGAAAGGCTGTGTGAGAGGAAGGTGAGAAAGGGGAAGCAGGAAGAAGAAAATGAATAAGATAAGCATCTCAACAATTCAAGAACACACACATTGTCTGTCTTTGTCTGTATATTTTTTTCTCTCTCTGTCTTCAAAGACTCGACTATCCCTCTCCTCCATATTAAACACACTCGGTCAATCCCTATTCTGCCCATCTTTCTAATGCAAGAGTTAACCAGTATCTTCACTCTTTCATCCCATACACTGGTAAACTCTGGAACTCTCTTCCTTTGTCTGTTTTTCTACCTGCCTATAATTTGAACTCTTTTAAAAGAGGAGTGTTAAGACACCTATCACGCTAAATTGGAGAATAACATACATGATGATGATATTAATAATAAAAATAATAATAGTAATAATAATAGTAATAATGATAGTAATAATAATAGTAATATTTCTGCTGCAGCTGTTACCCTTGCTGCAACTAATACTACGATATCCCCAAAATCCAAGTGAGCGTTGTGGGAATTATGTCATCGCTTTGCAGACACACCAATGAACACAGAATGATAAAAAAAAAAAGGTAAAAAACAGTAAAATTATATAGATATGCAAGGATGCAGAATAAAATAAGTTTGGCAAAAATGAGTTGGATGCAATTTTTCACTACATACCAAAAAGATAAATAATATCGTCAAATCTCGATAAAAAAGCAACTGATGAGAGGATGGAGCTTACCACCTCAAATCTTGTTGAATCAGGTGTGTGTGTGTGTGTGTGTGTGTGTGTGTGTGTGTGTGTGTGTGTGTGTGTGTGTGTGTGTGTGTGTGTGTGTGTGTGTGTGTGTGTTTCTGTGTGTGTTTCTGTGTGTGTTTACATTATAAGCATATGAAAAATGTAGATCTTTTCATTTATCTGCTTCACATTTAATTATTTCCCAGCATTCATTTTCCATATTTTTTATGCAAGACCTGCAAGTGCCACTCACAGATATGAGTAATTGAACAAAGGAAAATCAAATGTATACGAATACTGTTGTAACTATAATAACAAAAATACTAACAACAACAACTATAATAGTGATAATAATAATAATAGTAGTAATAATAGTAATGAAAATGATAATAATAATGATGGTAAAAAGTATATATTTTCATTAATATTATCAACATCCTTATCATAATAATAATTTATATCATTATTATTATCACTATTATTAATATAATTTTATAATTACTATCATAATTATAATTATTATCATTATTGTTATCATTACTATTACTATTGTCATTTTTATTGTGTATTATTATTATTGCTATTATCACTTTGATAATCACTATTAATAGTTTATCATAATTATTATTGCTATCACAAAATTCAGCGTTATCATTATCATTATTACTTACATTTCCATTACTGATATTTTCATTTGCATAATTATCTTTATTAATGTTTACTTCATCATATTATTCAGTAAAGATTGCACTCTGGATGTAATACAATGATATCCTACAATAGGGATTAAGAGAATAACGAGTATTATAAATACAAGATGTTGATTCAATTCTAAAACCTTTCACATCAAGATTACCTTCGTGCTGAAATGCAATTAATTATTTTTACCTTGTCTTAACGTCCACTATTGAATTTCATGTTTAAGGATATGGTGCATACATTTTTTATTCTGCAATACCAATTACTTTGATTTTCAATGAATATGAAAATGAATGAATATTAAGAAAAAATTAAATGATGAATGAAAATAATGAACTGTTTAGTCTCCACATTCCTTCACTTGCTTTTCTTTCAACTGCCATTAACATTACTACTACAGCGTACGATATACTGTTAGTACCCCCGTGAGCAGAGTGATTTGATAAGTCTACTGCTAATATCAACTGTAGGTGTAGTAGTAATGGTATCAGTAGTAGTAGTAGTAGTAGTAGTAGTAGTAGCAGTAGCAGTAGCAGTAGCAGTAGCAGTAGCAGTAGCAGTAGTAGTAGTAGTAGTAGTAGAAAATAAGCAAAACTATAAATATCACATTGCTATAAATTTTTCTTCCTCCCGACAAGGTCACTTTTGGGAGCTGGGGAGGAAGCAGAGAGTGGAAGGGGAGGCAACAAAAGTCAAAGGGGTGACTAAGCCAGTGATAGGAAGAAAGGGAGTGAGGTTATCCTTCCCTTTGTTCTACTTTGAGCCTGGCGTTTGTGTGCGTGTGCGTGTGTGTGTGTGTGTGTGTGTGTGTGTGTGTGTGTGTGTGTGTGTGTGTGTGTGTGTGTGTGTGTGCAGTAAAGAAAATTATAAACCACGTATGTTACCTGTACTGTCAGAAGGAGAGACACACTTGCACATAATTTTTAAGTTTCATCTTCAACTTACAAGTTTGTCCTCTCTGTTTTATATCCTACTTTTCTTTCTGTTTCTCCTCCTCTTCCTCCTTTTTCTCCTCTTCCTCTTCCTAGTCTTTATCTTCCCTCGTTATTTCCTTTATTTTTTTATCTCTCTTCATTCTCTTACTCCTCTTCGTTGTTTCCTTTCTTCTTCATTCTGTCCTCGTCCTCCTCCTCCTCCTCCTCCTCCTCCTCCTCCTCCTCCTCCTCCTCCTCCTCCTCCTCCTCCTCCTCCACGTGCCCATTTGTTATGCACACTTACAACATCTCTTCGCTAATAGCTGTTGCTAACGCTATTATGCTGGGGTTTCTCCTGCTCACGCCACACCCTTTACCCTCTCTCCCTCCTCCCTCCCACCCTCTCTCTCCCTCTCTCCACCTCCAGCCCTCTCCTCCTACATCCTACCTTCCCCTCTCTTCCCTCCTTCGTTCTCTTATCCTTTCTCCCTCCTTTCTTCCCCCACATGGTTCAGTTTTCTTTGTTATCTTCCTAATTTTCGTATTATTCTCGTAATCGTATTTTTTTGGGGAGGTAAGGTTTTTTTTCTGACTTGGTACCTTTTGTATTACTTTCATTTTCTTATTTTATTCTTTATACTGCATACGTACCTCCTTTTTTCCAATTTGATAGTCTATCCTCTCCCTCTCTCCCTCTCTCTCTCTCTCTCTCTCTCTCTCTCTCTCTCTCTCTCTCTCTCTCTCTCTCTCTCTCTTTTCCCACCTCCTTCCTCCCTAACGCAAGGACGGGTGTGAGGACGTAAAGTGTTGAACTCTGGAAAATTGTAGGAGTTACTGTGACAGGGCAAAAGAGTGTCGGGGCTGGGCAGAGAGGAACAGGACGAACCAAGTACAGTACCTTCCAGTCGTGTGCGTGTGTGTGTGTGTGTGTGTGTGTGTGTGTGTGTGTGTGTGTGTGTGTGTGTGTGTGTGTGTGTGTGTTAACTCTTGTCTGCCCCGGCGGAAAGTGTGCGTGTTTGCCTCTGTTTATTCTCCTGTGTTAATTAACCTCATACAGCCCGTCCCCCCCAGCCCCCCTCAGCCCCCTTTCTCTCTCTCTCTCTCTCTCTCTCTCTCTCTCTCTCTCTCTCTCTCTCTCTCTCTCTCTCTCTCTCTCTCTCTCTCTCTCTCTCTCTCTCTCTCTCTCTCTCTCTCTCTCTCTCTCTCTCTAACCGTTCTCTCCTCCACTCACTCTTTCTCTCCCTCCCTATTCTCTCCTTCCCCTCCACTCAGCTTGGTGCTTGTGTGTGTGTGGGTGGGGGGGGGGGTGAGAGTGAGATTGCGAGTGTGAGAGAGAGAGAGAGAGAGAGAGAGCGAGAGAGAGAGAGAGAGAGAGAGAGAGAGAGAGAGAGAGAGAGAGAGAGAGAGAGAGAGAGAGAGAAGATAGGCCTGTCACTACCTTCCTATATATTCTGAATCACATTTTATTTAATTTCTTAGATAATTATTAATTGGAAGAATCTCTCTCTCTCTCTCTCTCTCTCTCTCTCTCTCTCTCTCTCTCTCTCTCTCTCTCTCTCTCTCTCTCTCTCTCTCTCTCTCTCTCTCTCTCTCTCTCTCTCTCTCTCTCTCTCTCTCTCTCTCTCTCTCTCTCTCTCCCCCCCCCCTCCTCTCTCTTCATAAGATGTTCACTCCTCAACAGCAATCTTAAAACCACTAAGTCTCTTTCGTATAAAAACTTGTTGGCGAAAATTAATTAGGTCAGCCGGCAGCCAAGGTCAGTCTGAATACCTCTTCATTACTGCTCATCGCGGGTTCCAAAAGTGTATAAGAGGCTTCAGCGGTACGAGATGTAGGGAAGGGAATGGTCTGGTCTGAGGCGCGTTGAAGGATGAAAATGAGGGGAGTATTGGAGATCTGGGAAGGGGAAATGATGAAAGTGTGTCGGAAGAGAGGTAATTGAGGGAGGGTAG